>JAOUQT010005602.1:0-12422 GCA_025769995.1 Xyliphius kryptos | reverse complement strand
TACATGCTGTACATATATACATACAGTACATACATACATATATACATACATACATGCATACTATTCAGATTCAAACTGTTTATTGCTTGGTCGCCAAAATACTCGAATAAACAAACAAACAAACAAACACACACACACACGCACACGCACACGTTTATGTGCTTGTCTATAAACACAGGATACCATTAAATTCTGTCTGGGGCGAAACGGTGGTGCAGGCAGAGGATTTGAATCCTGACCAGGTCGGATAAAGTCCCTTTCTGGTTTGTGAGTTTTACGAAGCATCTGTCTGTCTGCCCTTTGTCAGCCGTGGTGCTGCAGACAGACGTGGGTGTATTTAAGGCCAAGTTGGGTATTAAATCACGGACACAGCGCAGGTTTTCAGGGTAGAGCTGGATCCTGCAGGTATATTATCTGAGCCATTAATATTACGGATACTTG
The DNA here is from genome assembly GCA_025769995.1 of Xyliphius kryptos. Classification (NCBI taxonomy): domain Eukaryota; kingdom Metazoa; phylum Chordata; class Actinopteri; order Siluriformes; family Aspredinidae; genus Xyliphius; species Xyliphius kryptos. Next base: position 11,981 of record JAOUQT010005602.1, on the reverse strand, counting down.
CCAGGTGTCAAGGACAAGGACTAATGAAAGTAACGCACACACGCGCACGCACGCACACGCACGCACCAAATATTTGACCCGCATTTTAATTAATTAGGGGTTTGAGCACGAGGTGCTTGAAAACCTATTGATTTTGCTCAGATTTTCCTTCATATTATTGTCATTCTTATTATAATTACTATTATTACACAGTGCCTTGCAAAAGTATCCGGACCCCTTAAACATTTCTATCTTTTGCCACATTTCAGTCTTCAAACAAAGATATGAATTTTTAATTTTCAACAACAAATGCGACAGTTGTGAAGTGGAATGAAATTTATTGGAGATTTTAAACCTTACTTAGAAATAAAAAACAGAAAATTGGGGCATGCAAAATTATTTGTCCCGCTTGCAATTAATACTTTGTAGCGCCACCTTTTGCTGTGATTACTGTATTATTGTATTAGTGTATTATTGTCTTGTTGGAAGATAATTCTCTATCCCAGTTTCAGGTCTTTTGCAGACTCCAACAGGTTTTCTTCCAGAATGGTCCCGTATTTGGCTCCATCCATCTTCCCATCAATTTTAATCATCTTCCCTGTCCCTATGGACAGAGTCTGCCACCTCAGCTGTAGATCTCTGCAGTTCATCCAGAGTGATGATGGGCCTGTAGGCAGCATGTCTGATCAGTCTTCTACTTGTTTGAGACGAAAGTTTAGAGGGACGGCCGGGTCATGGTAGATTTGCAGTGCTCTGATACTCCTTTCATTTTCAATATGATCGCTTGCACTGTGCTCCTTGAGAAGTCTAATGCTTGGCAAATCGTTTTGTATCTAAATCTAGCTTTAAACTTCTTTACAACAGTATCTCAGACCTGCTTGGTGTGTTCCTTGGTCTTCATGATGTTTTTTTTTTATTTAAACATCCAATAAATTTCATTTCACTTCACAATTTTGTTCCACTTCTTGTTGATTCTTTACCAAAATATATATATATATATATATATTTCATATATAAGTTTGAAGCATGAAATGTGGCAAAAGATTGAAAAGTTCAAGGGGTCCAAATAATTTTGCAAGGCACTGTAAGAACATGTAAAACACATTTAAGAGACACCAAACATAGAGGGTAGGTACAGCTGGTGTGCACCTGTGCAACAAAAGTTACACAAACTCACCAATAATTGGAGCTATAGTGTGACAAAATGAGTTTATGCTTCTAACTTGGACTCCAAACAACCAACTTTGAAATTTGAACCCATAAGCTAAGGCCATTTTAATTTTTGTTAATTTGCATAATTATTAAATAATTCAATATACACAAACAGCATCAGTCTCTGAGCAGGCTAATCAAATTTGGTGCACTTGTGTCTTTAGGAAGTGCTATAACTGTTGTATTCTGTATTATTTTTGTTCTTTTTTCTCAGCACCTGCATTGCTCTTCCTCATGTTTGCAAATTAAAGCAGTAACCGTAATTAATACTTACATGCAAAAGCAAAACTGCAGCGAGGAAAGACTGGCCCTGACAATATCCGATCTCCTCGTCATACACAGAGTATGCCTGCAGAGGGCAAACCGGTTCAATTTAGATCAAACAAACGCTTCAAAACCATAACCAACATAATCATGCGATTCCTACTTTGCAGATTTTGTACAGTGAGTCCTGGCCATCTCCACCAGAGTCCTTGAAGTAATCATGAGCGGGAAATGTGCGATGGATGTCTCGAGTGATGACACTCTCCTGTGCAGAATCCTAAAAGGTACAAAACACAAGCATAAGAGAAAGGAGGTACTTCAGTGATGTGGGCAGCATCGTTAAATATTTTTATTAAAAGGGTAGTTCTAATCCTTAAATCTGATTGGTTGAGCCGTTTTTCCAGCTGTAATATTATTAACAACACCTCTGGGCGCAATGCATGATGTACATCATGTACAATCATAAAATACAGATTAATTCAAAAAGCAAGCCAATTCCCAAAACTGTGTTCTGTAATTTGGCCACTAGATTTACATGTACACATTTAGTCATTAAACAGACGCTTTTATCCAAAGCGACTTAGTCCTGTTACTCACCGATTAGAGTCCACTCTAATCTCAATCGGATTAGATTACATTGTGGAATCCATATTATTAGCTATTTTGATTTGAATAAATTCATTTATGAATCAAACCTTGTTTTTTTTAAATCATAGCATGTCAGTAACTGTTTTATAAAAGCAATAATGTACTCGAGTGTACGTTACGTGTAGTACTGTGATAAAATCATGGTAAACAAAAATTTCCCGTGATTTATTCACAATAATACCACCCATACCATTGTTGCTTTGTTGTAGCACAACAGCTGTAGTAAAAATAAAAAGAAACAAATACAAACACCCTACACTAGACTTTAGCACAAAAATCAGCTCGGATTGTTTGTGGTTATTAATACATAATGTGTAAGGAAGACTATACATTTACGTAAAATTACAGTAAGTCACAATCGCTTCATACACACCCCATGGACAGAAGTACAGGGATAGGTACACACTAGAACTACAATGGTCTGGATTATACAATCCATGAACCACCGACCAACAGCCAAACTCTTTGATTCTTAAAATTTGGGACGGAAAAAGCTGCTCAAACCATCGTTACACTGCACCTTTTTGCTTCTATACTTCGGATATTCTAAAATCACCTACAAGTCTGACTTTATTCAAATCCACCATTACATAATTTGGGCCGCAGTAAATGAAGTCGATAAATAATTAAGCACGACGTCCACGGACCTACGGTTTTTGTAATTATTGAAGCAGTCAATCATGAAGAGGAGTTACAAAGAGATAGGATTTGAATGACATGCCGGCGGAGGAGAGTTTCTCAATAGACTTCCTAAAGTATGGCAGCCGTAAATGGAGTTTGGGAAGTGAGCAGCAGCTGCTGGAGAAAGTCTCATCTGTCTGTACAGTGCCCCGCGGACAGACATACAGACACCGAAAAAAGGCTGCTGCGTCGCCAGTTTCTTCAGACAGACGGACGGAGCTGTACAGTCCATACAGACATCTGTATTAACAGACACGTCACACTGGTTCAGATCTATTAACCATAGATATGATTGACAGGTGAATGAAGGATAGATGGAACACGATGGATAATTACTGCTGGTGGAAGAACGTTCTCACACAAGACTCTTCACCTTTGGAACTGCCTTCCAGTTACTGTTTGTGATTCTGATTGACAATCAATCTTTAAAAGCTTTGTATTCAATTAATTCCCTGTAGATACAGTTGTGTGAAAATGTTTGCCACCTTCTTCATTTCCGTTTTTTTTTTTTTTTACACATTTGAGTAAAAAACACTTGAGTGTTTTGGATCAGCAAAACATTTTAAATAGTCAAAGGCAACATACATAAGCACAAAATGCAATTTGTTTGCATTATTAAGGGAGAAAAAAGATTCAAACCTTCATGGCCATGTGTGAAAATGTGATTGCCCACCTTGTTAAAACATACTATAATTGTGGTTTATCACACCTGAGTACAATGACTCTAGCCACACCCAGGCCTGATTATTGCCACACCTGTTCTCAATCAGATCATCATTTAAATAGGACCTGCCTGACAAAGTGAAGTCCACCAAAAGATCATTAAAAGCTACACATCATGCAGCGGTCCAAAAAAAATAAAATAATTCAGGAACAATAAAGAAAGAAAGTAATTGTGATCTATCAGTTTGGAAAGGGTTATAAAGCCATTTCCAAAGTGTTGGGAATCCAGCAAATTAGGTTTAGGGAGCCATCACTTTTTCACACAGGGCCATGTAGGTTTGGATTTTTTTCTCCCTTAATAACAAACACCTTTATTTACAAATTGCATTTTGTGTTTACTTGCATGGTCTTGGACTACTTTTTAACACACTTATCCCACTTAAGTGTGACAAACATGCAAAAAAAAAAATGAGATCTGGGATAGTCTGGCAGGCATTTCACCTCGTTACTTAGCTCATCATCAGTCGAGGGCATGGCGTTGAAATAATGCTATTCTAGGAATCCCTCTCGACTAAGTAAGGTCTTCAGTATCTGCCCCCTTTAGTTCCACTAGTAAATCATGCCAGTCAGATGCTGCACTGTGTGTCAATCCTACTGTTTATTACATAATTACTGTGCTTTATCATCTAAAGCTGTACTACACTAGATTACCCCAACCCCACTAAGCCCTGGTCCTCCAAGGTTTCTTCCTAAAGCAAAACATAACAATGAGGGGTTTTATTTGCCAGTCACTTCTGCTTGCATTTTGGAGGTTTAGGCTCAGGTGCTTTATAACAACGCACTGTTGTAAAAAGTGCTATATAAATAATTTTGAGATCTTGAGTATAGCAGCAACACTTAACACAACATTAAGGTAAAGACGAGACAGCGGGAGTGTTCTGCTGATCACTGTGAGTATGAGCTGCTGATCTCCTGAGATGTGAGTATATAGAATAGAACTGACCTGCTTTCAGTGTACAGTTTTGTAAGCAACACACGTCGCAACATTACGCTATTATAACAGATTACTAGTTAGTATTTGCTCAATTGTGGTTCTGTGAAAGTCAAAGTTTGTTGATATGGTAGTTAAATTACTGCAGCTTTTTTAAATCCGTGCAACTCAACAGAATCACAGAACCCAGTGACGAAGCCAGCCAGTCCACCGGCTCAGTATCATAAAGGAGCCTGAGCCTGAGAAAGCGAAGCCTCATTTAACAGCCGATGCAAACGACTGAAATCTCATTGACAAGGCGTGTTAAAAACACTTAGATTCAATTAAAGCCACGTCACAGCAGCTCTGAAACGTCATTCATCAAGTGCCTCCTGAAGGGTAAAGGCAGGCGGACTCCTCTCTTACCTATACTCTTACTCTCAAAGTCCTCGTGGCGTCATCAATTACCTACATAAACAAGCGAGGGACGCCAAAACTAGGATTTAGAAAAGAGCTTTATAAGGCTATAGGAATCTAGTCAGCAAATACACGATTAGGAATAAGCCAACTACAGATTTTGATGGTACAAGAAGTGTCTAAGAAATAAATCATGATTTACAATACAATTATTGCAATTATAACAACAAAAAAGATAATAAAAAGGCAATGCATTTAAATATTTTTTTATATTTTGCTAAATATCAACACAAAATAATACATTGTTTTGTAAAAACAATAATTACAAAAAAACAGTTTTTCTTTTACATTTTAAAAGAAAACTAGTATTTTTTTGTCGTAAAGAAAGGTGGCTATATTAGTCACTGATTTGTTTTGAATGCCAGAAATTTTGTGGTTATATTGGTTTACCTGCTGAAAAAGAACAAGTGAGATATATTGGTTTTTTTATTAAGTCGCCTAATAATTATGCACAGTAATAGTTACCTGCACAAACAGATATCCTCCTACTATAGCCACATCTTAAAAAAAATAAAAAAATAAAAAAAAAAACACACAACCCTCCAACTTCAATAATATTAGGCTTTGATATGTATGAGTCTTTTGGTTGACTGAGAACATAGTTGTTGTTCAATAATAAACAGAATCCTCTTAATACAACTTGCCTAATAATTCTGCACACATTGTAAACCTATTTTTCTTATGAAAGTGGTCATGACAAATTCAAGTCATACTTACGAATAATTTCTAAAATTAAAAAAAAATAAATAAATCACAATTAATTGTGAAAACAATTAATCATCTCATCCCTACCTTTGAGTACATTTTACTTTTGCTCACTTACTGCTGTTATTGTAGAACTACACAGACTTTTGATCTAAAAATGTACAGTAAGTGTAGAAATAAGGACCTGTACCAAATAAAATGGCCGGTGAGTCTGACTTTTGAGTTCTCTTACATAAAGATATCTCAATGTCAGACACTGACTCAGATTAATTTTTCCACGTTTCCAAAAGCCCCTCCTCAAATGAACCTCCTCCTCACATTAGGTCCATTAACGACTCTAGATTACCAATTAACTGCCCAAGGAGTGAGCAGCGAGCCGTGCTGATACCAGACTGATGGCTTAGTTACAGAAGTCTTTTAATCTTAGCACGGTGTGTGTGTGCAGTGCGCAGTGAAGCACGGGGGTCCAGGGGGGAGGGGCATGGCTTACAAACGTGTACCACTCACTGCTCGAGTGCTGAGCGCAGTCAGGCTGTTTGGGGCTTTTCTACAAGTGCACTTGTTCAAACAGGAACAGAAGGTGGCCTGATAACGGCGGTGTGTGGTTCTATAGTGGAGTAACAGACGAGGAGAGGTGACCTATTTTGGTTGACTAAAAAGCAATAATGAAGCAGCTGGATATCATGAGGAGAACATTCCTCCTATGAGAACCATTTATACAGGAAACTTGGATCATATTCATTCAATTTCATTTCACCACATTTCACCTTCAGTACTGCAGCAAACCGTTAAGGACCCTATAAATGGTTCTGCTGGGATTCTCATCCATGTGGACAAAATCTGCGTACTGTAGAAACAGAGATGTTCCCATCAAAGAGATGTTCTATGAGCTCCTCGCTATATTCTAAGCGCTAATCCATGAACATTCAGTGATTAGGGGGCATCCTAGTAATTTTGCTCCTGCTATAAACCCAATTCCAAAGCGGAACCAGATTAAGGAACAAACCCAGGCACAGGGGAAGATGTGACTAACTTTCAGCACCAGCGCTTCCTGTGTAAAGCCATCAAGTGCCTGTGCTGGCCTTATTACCATGGCGATGCTCAGAGAGTTCCCCTCAGCAAGTTTTACATTGTTTTGTCCTGATGGCAACCGTTGTAGTGCTAAATGCTTACTGTTGAGTTTGCAAGCTGATGGCACACAGAGCTGCTGGGAGTGCTGACAGGAGGGATGGATGTAATGGCAGAGTGGAGTAATCCAGCGACAGATGGGCTGTGCAATGAAGACTGGCCTCGAGGACATGGACTGTGGTCCAACCACCCACCCACCCCTCACCCAGCTTGTGCCAAGACGCCAGCTGAGACATTACCCACATAACTTAAAAACATTATACAGTATGTAAAGGCATGGGGGGGGGTGGAGTCTTAGACTCTTAACATTGCACTAAGTGGATCAGATGAAGCAGTACTGCTGGGGCTTAACCCTGTGTCCATTCACAGAGATGTGACAAGACAAATAAATACAAAGTGTTTTTTAATTTTAAAAAGTCGAAGTGATATTTATACCCCATCGTGGTGGAACAGGACAATGATAAGAGGACTTGAAGATGGACAAGATACTACCCCCGACCTTCCTCCAGTTTCTCCCCCGGTTGAAATACCACAGTTCAAAGAAAGCCATAATTGAAATTGACAAACCGCTGCATTAGCCTGATCACACAGCCGAACCCCAGCATAGACCAAGAAGGGGGGGGGTCAAAACTGAAGGTGAGAAAGAAAGCAAGAGGAGGAGGAAGTCTCGAGAGCGATTAGGGCCACACTAGCACTGAGACAGATTAATCTTGTCCATGCATAATGCATAAGAGCGCTGAGCACCATCACGCTGATGGCTTGTTATTAGCTGTCAGTCGGGGGAAAAAACGCTTTGAAACAACAGCCCACACACACACATACAACTGTGCTGTACATCCCCGCTGATTTAACATGATTATGTCGTTAGCTGAACGCGACGCATTTACAGTCCATGTTCAATTCCATTTAAGTTTCTTGAGACAGAGTCATCTCAACATGTCCTACCAACGTTGTCCTGCTTTAAACCCCACTTCTGAAACACCTTTAATTAAAACAGCTTGTTAATTAACGTCACATGTGTATTTGTTTAAAAGCTTATTGCAGAAAATTGCAAATATACAATAAAAATAGATAAGTATTAATCGCACGATGGGTCCACCAGAGGGCAAAATACAGGCCGAGCTCATATGGCAGACACCCACACCGTGGACTGATCTTTAGGCCATGTCCATAGTTATACGTTATAAAACAAAAGGCTTATATTATAACAATAACATACGAACAAGAGGTAACATCATTTGGCAGGTGTTTGAGCTCAGAATTTACGCAGGGTGTCCTAAGTTGAAGTTGGATCAGCCGGTCATTTGATTTTTCACATTGATTTTAATATGATTCCAAATCCAGACCGCCATGGGATAGTAATTTTGACTTACATTTTGATATTTTTATGGTATTTTGTTCTCAGCGCATTCCACTGTCTACTAATTAAAGATTTTTAACTGAAATATTTTATTAATTGAGATCTAGGATGTGTCATTTTAGTGTTCCCTTTATTATTTTAAGCAGTGTATATAGTTGATATGTAAAGTTGATTTTGCTGTATATTAACCTTAAACAATAAAAAGATTTTAATGAAACAAAATGAATTGTATGACCCGCTGCTGGTTGCTTAGTAACAGAAAATACAACAAGGCAGGAGTCAAAGAAGAATAAACCGCAAGACAATAATGACGCTGTGGTACCACTTAATTATTGTTACAGTCCATCCCATTTTAACTGGTTATAGAGTCAAACCCTGCCATGTATTTGGGAGAAATTGAATGCTTCGAAATTTAACTTTGGGAAAGCCTTTCTGTTTAGTGCAGGATGAAGAAGCCTGACCTGAAACCCGTCTAACATCAACCCAGAATGAGACATCATAAAATATATGAAGAGAAATAATTTTAAACGATACAGAAGCGCACATGTACCAGACCTATGCTTAATGTTACCATGGTTACGGCATGCATTATGTTTTTATGGATGATATAAAGAGAACAATCGCATCTTCTTACAACACGTTTCTCTTATCTCTTCAGTCTGGAAATCAACTAGTAATAAATATCTGTCAATAATGTTTTAGCAATCCTAGACTAAAGTATGTTTTGGTTAAGATTTTGGTATGTTCCTATGATATGGGAAACAATTTTTTTTACCAACAAAACACAGAGCATCAGTAATGGTCTGCATCAACTAGACTGTTAATCAGGACAGAGGGAATGTGCAGGGATAATTTTAAACACCTCTCATTAGAGGAAAGGGTTAAATTTCACTCTCACAGAGAGGAAGTGACCATGCACCAGAGACAGGACCGTATTTCAGTTTGGTTGGGAGGGAGCCTTTAAACCAGTGGGTTATCGAGAGACCCCTAAAGAGCCGCAGATGTTAACTCTGACAGCAGATGCCTCATACACACTTTAATCATGCTCTCTACATGCACAGTGACTCCTATAAACTCTCATGACCACAGAATCGCTCAGGGTTGCCATAGTGACACCTTACAAGGACAGGGTCGTAGAAAAACAAGTACACTACACAGTCAGAAGTATAGGGACACTTGTTATTCACAGAACTCGGGTGTTGTGTTCAGTACTATTACCAAGGTAAATGACATCAGGTACTAATGCTTCTAACTTGATAAGAACCATTTAGGGAAGGCCCTTTTGTAGTCTTTAACTGCTAAACATATGGGTCAAATGTAGATCCATCCGCCCTGTCTGGCTGCATCTGCTCAGATGATTGTGAATAAGTGGGGCGTCAGAGGTTCAGCAGGGTCCTTCTGCTCGTCCTGATGGATCACTGAGAGAAACCAGCTGAACACTGAACGGACGAGCCAGCCTTCATTGTCCTCAGTGACTCGTTTCTCCTTGCTGTGGGTCAGCAAGGTGTGAAATGAGTTCCTGGAAAGGTTCCCACTCCTGTAATTTTTCAGAATCTATCGTACTCGCTGTTCCCAGGTTTCAGGGGAAAGGAAGGGACGGAGTTAGTTTAAAATGAAATTTGGAGAAAACTGTATTTTTACTAGGAAGAAAAAAAAAGGATCAACATTCATACTACATGCTTAAGTTTTGCACCGTAGCGCTGCACAGGTATTTCACTGGTTTATTATAAAGCACAATAAGGGTCATTAGCAGGGGGAATTATACCTCAGTAAAGCATGAAAGCTTTATAAAACGTTACCACAAAGCCTGCAACAACAAGCCCCTTTTAAAATAAATAAAAATTATAAAAATAAAATATAGCAAGCAGTCTCCAGAGATGTTCAGGGCAACAGACGATTGCATTAACGTGTGACACATAGTTTCCCCTTCACGCAAACCCCTCCCAATGCCCACCATGTCTATTCATAACCTGTTTGTTTAGCACTTAATTACATTTGCTGGTTTCAGGCTCAGCCACGCGAGCCACGTTCGTAGCCAGTGACAATGGCGAGGGATTTTATAGGCTGCGGGAGGGCAAACAGACGGTATCTCTGCACTTGTGGACACCAGTGCATTAAGTGCTGCCCCCTGCACAGGTTTATTTGAGAAGGACCTGACCCCCCCCCCCCACCCATCACAACCAGCATAATTAATGATCAGAAATCATAAGCGGAACGTCAGCGCTGCACATCTCGGAGGTGTCTTTGTTTCCATGACGATGTAAAAAGGCAGCACTCCTTCGTCTAGAGGCCTGCATTCTTCGAATTTACTTCCAACAAGAAGTCATTAATATTCAAATGAAGTGGCCGAAAATAGAAACGTGCATCACCCCCCCCCCACCACCATCCCCCACATTCAGAGCTTTTTTTTGTAAATCTGGGCTCTGAGCTTCAGCCTCTAAAAATGAGAAACGGTATGTTTTTTTTTTTTTTATAGAAAAATCATTGTTTCAATCTACCATTTAATTTTTTGTACATAATACGAACACTGAGTGCCAGCTATAACATTAAAACATGAAGATCAGGTTCTTTCTGAATATTTGCACCTGACTTTTCGTGTACTGGGGCACACCTATGCTGGCCTTCCCCAAACCGTTTCCACGGATTTGATTTGCTCCACCTGTGGCTAAAAGACTGAATGAAACACCATGTTTAATGATAATGAGGCGTGTCAATACATCTGCCTACAGTCTTGATGGGGTTAAATCATTATGGTTATTATATGACTTCGGTTTTGGCAAGGTGTAAATGTCAGCAGGGCCTAAAGGCTGTAAAGCGGGTCAGTGTTTGTGGGCTACGCCGGCGCTGCAGGATAAAGTTCAGCTAAATACCAGGCACCAGGGGCAACATGGGGCTGCCTGTGGGCGTCTCGTTTTTAAATTCAGGGGGATTATTCTTTTTCCGGCGGAAGCATCTGTTCAAAAACCCCAGCGTTAGAGGTAATTTAATCGCTGTCCTACATAAAGATGTCTACGTTCCCTCCCCAAACACAAAATATGTTGAGTTTTGTTCCCAAGCACATTCAAATCAAAAGTAACTTAAATGTAAAAGTAACACTGTAATTCAGTGGTGTGCCAACAAAATCCATCCTCCTTTTTTCCTTAAATTTAAATTTGGTTTCATTAAGAACTTATTTTATTTTGCCATCTAAGCTGATGCCAAAAGTAGATTTGTGTTTCTGCAACATGTTTTAACTGGCTGAAAATGTCTTTTCATCAAAAATACTCTCCAAAGAGCGTGAATACGCTGACATAGCATGGGCCTTCTAGAAGGCACTGATCTGGAGAACTGAAAAACTGATTGGTTAAAACAGGTTGGTGTACACTTTAAATGCTACAGTCATCTATTCATTGACAAAATACGCTGCTTAAAAAAATAAAGGGAAGACTAAAATAACACATCTAACATCTCAATGAGTAAACTATTTCAGTTGAAATTCTTTATTTAGTAGCTAGTGGAACGCGTTAAAAACAAAGTAAGAATGATCAAAATATAAAGCAAAATTCTTATCCAATGGAGGTCTGGATTTGGAATCATACTCCAAATCAAAGTGGAAAATCAAATGACAGGCAGATCCAACTTTGTGGAAATTCCTCAAGACAAGTTCAAATGAGGCTCAGTAGTGTGTGTAGCCTCCACGTGCCTGTATGACCTCCCTACAACGCCTGGGCATGCTCCTGATAGGGCGGCGGATGTTCTCTCCTACGGCCGCTCCATGTCTCAGGTATCTGCTGCATGCTCTGGACACTGTGCTGACAGACACAGCAAACATTCTTGGCACAGCTGGCATTGATGTGCCATCCTGAATAAGCTGCACTACCTGAGCAACTTGTGTGGGTTGTATACACCGCCTCA
>JAOUQT010005586.1:0-12422 GCA_025769995.1 Xyliphius kryptos | reverse complement strand
GGGGGGGGGGGGGGGGGGGGGGTTGGGGGGGTTGTCTGGTATCATGTCTGTATTCCGTTTGTATTCCCAGGTTCCGAAACCAAAGACCGTGCCGGAGAAAGGTAACCCAGCGGCGCCACCTCTGATCAACACGCTGACCTGTTACCGCCAAAGCCACGCGGGTCACATGCTGCTGAACCTCAACCAGGAGCCGAAGCGCTTTATAGAGGAGGTGGTGGAGGTGCATGGTGGGAGAAGTGGGCAGGAGGCCCTGTGCGAGCTGCTGTACGGCAGGGGGGCCCCGTCGGATCGCTGGTACATCGGGAACGAGGACCTCTACGGGATCAGAGCGGAACTTCCCAGCATTCAGGAGCTGACCGAGTGGGACAGCGGTATGTTGGGACGCGGTTGTGTGTGTGTGTGTGTGTGTGTGTGTGTGTGTGTGTGCACACAGTGATGTGTAAGTGTGCTCTGCAGGTTCTGTGCTGTACTCTGGAGATCTGCAGCAGCTGGCGTGGCTGGGTTTACAGTGGCGCCTGATGGGACAGACCCCCACCCTCAGAGTCTGGCTCAGGCAGCTCTTCCCCCGTCTCACACTGGAGACCTTTAAACTGGACACCAATTCCCCGGAGTCCCTGTGTCTGCTGGACCTGGAGGTGCTGACCGTGTTCTCGTGTCTGTGAGAGAGAGAGAGAGAGAGGTCACTGGTCCGGCGCTGAATCGTCCTCCGTCTTTGTTTCAGGTCTTTTTGTGTGGAGTTGTTTACACGAGTCACACTCAGCTGCAGATCCGCAGTAAAGTTCCCTCTCCTTCCTGTCTGTATGAACCTCGCTGTCTCCCCCTGCAGCTGATGAAGCTTCTGTCCTCAGAGAGACAGAGGGAGTGGTGGGGCGCGGTGCACAGCCTCATCCACACAAAGACCATGTGAGTCCACCTCAGCCGTGTGTGTGTGTCTCTGTGTGTGTGTGTGTTCATTCTCATTGTTCTCGTCTCTCTCTTTAGACCCAACATGTCAGGGAAGTTCCGGATGATAATCCAGCATGGATTGAGCACTCTGAGAGTGAGAGAGAAGCACGGTGTTCAACCTGCACTCCTGATCCACTGGGCTCGGCACCTCAGTTCTGTGGTACTCACTGTTTAATCTGTTAATCTGTCATAAGTAACGGTTACCCATAATCCCTCACTAACAACAGTTGCCATGACTCACATAATCCCTTAACAATGGTTACATGTATCCCATAATCCCTCACGAACATTTGCCATGACTCCCATAATCCCTCACCAACAATGGTTACCGTGACTCCCATAATCCCTCACGAACATTTGCCATGACTCCCATAATCCCTCACTAGCAACAGTTGCCATGACTCACATAATCCCTTAACAATGGTTACATGTATCCCATAATCCCTCACCAACATTTGCCGTGACTCCCATAATCCCTCACCGACAATGGTTACCGCGATTCCCATAATTTCTCACTAACATTTGCCGTGACTCCCGTAATCCCTTACCAACAATGTTTACCGTGCCTCCCGTAATTTCTCACGAACATTTGCCATGACTCCCATAATCCCTCACTAACAATGGTTACTGTGACAACCATTCATTGGATTATGGTTATCACAGCTAATAAATTTTCTCGTAACCAGGGGGTTACCATGACTACTGATATCTCTCATAAGCAATGACCGTAAGGGACGTTGACCTTTGACCCCTGTGTTGTGCTCCTGCAGGGAGATAGTATGAACTCCTACTACGATCAGAAGGAGTACATCGGCCGCAGTGTCCACTACTGGAGCGTTGTTCTCCCCCTGCTGGAGAAAATCGGCAGGAAAGGCAGCATCCCTGAACCTCTGGATCCCCTGTTTATACACTTCAGCTGTAAGAACATCCAGGTACTGAATCCTGACCACACACACACACACACACCTCACAGTGAGGCCTCAGTGTGAACTAACCGAGCGGCTCCCTCTCCTCCAGGTGTCTGAAATCAAAGCCCTCGAGGAGGAGGCCATGGTGGCGTTCGCTACCAACCTGGATGTGGAGGGCAGAACTGAGGAGGCCATCTGCAGTCTCAAGAAGATCAACAGCATGGCCTCGTACTGGCAGCTCGCTCGGGTGGGCAACACACAACTACACTCACTGTGGTGAAACAGCGTGGTCCTCTAGTGGACAAACTGGGGTACTACAGGTGGTGTTGGAGCATTAGGTTTCACACCCTGAAAATACAACACCATTTAAATGACCTGTGTCTCGTCCACTGACTGTATATGAGGATGTATAACGGAATCCTGGCGTGTACTCGGAAATGACCCGTGGTTCTCCTCACAGATCTACAGGAGACTTTCTGAGGAGGCGGAAAACGGGGCCGAAGAGAATCAGGACCTGTGCTTCACCCGTCGCCTGCACTTCAAGAACTACCTGCTGAGGGTCATCGACGCCGGAGCGGACGATCCGGAGAAGGTCCGGCTATCTGGCGCCTCCTGTCTGGCGTGTTTGTGTAACGGCGTGGTTCTGACAGACCGTTCATGCTGTTGCAGCTGCCCGTTTCGCTGGAGGAGCTCATGGACCTGCTGACGGACCTGGAACAGCAGCTGGGAGAGAGCGGCCAGGAGGTGAACCGACTCTACCAGGGATTTCCCATCACCTCCAGTCCGCGGACGCAAGCAGAACCGTTCCAAACGCACCCCACGGCTTCCCCGGGCAGGGGCGCGCAGTCGCCCAAGAGACGACAGGTTTGGACCGTAATCTGCTAATCCTTAATCTCTCAGTATGTAGTTACTCTCCTCACTCTCCCCGTCGCTCGTAGTTTTCTCCCAAGACGCCTCCTGCGTGGGTGGAGGACCAGAAGTCCGTCTTGCAGATGCTCTGTCAGCATGTTCAGGCCTTGAAGGTGAGTTAGTCTCCTCGTTTATCCGTCGTGTTTTAGTAGCGCCTCGGAGATCTGATGTCTCGCTTGTCTTGCAGAATGAGGTCCATGATCTGAGGTACAACACGTCGGGCGCCGCGGAAACGCCCTTTTCTGCCGTTCATAGAGGAAGTTATGCAGCGGACGCGTTTCAGGAGCCATATTCAGCCGCGCAGAGCTTCCACGGCGCACCACTTACGGGTCGGTCCGGAACCCTGTGTCGGATGATGCCGTGGCCTCGGGGTCCGTTTGATGACTAACCCTCTCAATGTCCTCTCTCTCTTTCTCTGGCTCAGTAGCCACAACAGGTCCATCGGCGTACTACAACCAGTCCCCGGCCTCTCAGTACCTCCTTCGACCGGCGGCTAATCTAACGCCGTCAAAGGTACCCAACGTCACCCTGCGGGTCGGATCTGCATTTGTGGCTTTTTATAAAACCGTTTATATGATTCTTCAGTTTTTAACTCTTTAGTATCCAGGGGGTTGCCACGGCGACGAACACGCTTTTTTATATTAAATATATTAAATTTGGTAATGTGTTTTATGCCGGGTGCCCTTTCCTGACCCTTTACCGGGCTGGGGTCACACATACAATAGGGACAATCCATGTCCCCATGTTTCAAAAAGCAGATGTTTGATGTTTATTAAATTTGGCGAAGGAAACAAATTTTGTAATAAATCTTAGAATTTTGCCGTCATACCCTTAAATTAACTAAAATGCTTAAGCCCCACAAAAACCTTCCATCATTTGATCCTTTGGTCAAAATTACACCCTTGAAAAATAGATTTATGGCCTGATTTCCCCCCCCCCCCCCCTTCCCATATATATATATATATATATGTATATTATGGATGAGCGAGTACAGCGCTACCTGTATCCGTTCGACCATCTAAGGTACTCGGGGTGGGCGGGCGCTCTGTATGACTGGCCAATCACAGATCATAAAAACACGAGCGCGAATATTCAAGAGTTTTAATCGTTTAATGCTCGTACTCGTATAAAATGCTATATCCGTATCGGATCCCTAATATACATATTTGGCACTTTGTGAGCACACTGGTCTATTAAGGGTTAAAGTGTTGATGTGTATAAAATGTATGTGTCATCTTACAGGGGCCCGTCTATGGCATGAACCGCCTCCCCCAGCCCCATATGTACTCCTACCAGCAGCCCACGCACACCCCGCCCCTTCAGACTCCATCCATGTACAATCAAGATCAGGTGTTCAGTACCCCGCTCCGCTACGAGTCACCAGCGTCTAACCTGGTCTCGCCCTTCAACGATGACTACAGCGCTCACAGTGTTCCTCACCCCTCCACCAATCCCCCGCTACCAGAACCGGGGTACTTCACCAAGCCCCCTGTCATACCAGCCCCCTCCAGCAAGGCGGTGGACTTGAAAATGAGCTCTAGCCAGCAAGTTCCAAGCGAAACGATGAAGGGCCCAGGTATGGGAGGTGTCGTAGGCCAGCCGGCGTTCAAATTCAATTCCAACTTTAAATCCAACGACGGGGACTTCACCTTCTCTGCGTCGGACTCCAAGAGTAAAAACGAAAGTCTCCTGGGCCTCCTGATTTCAGACTTCCCGAGCAAGTTTCCCACCATGAGCTCGACACCCGGTGGAGTCATCACGGAGGGTAAACCCTCAGGTGGGTTTTCGTTTAAATCCAGCTTTCTGGAAAAGTCCAGCTTCGCAAACATTCCATCCGGTCCGGTGAGGGAGACCGAGGACCGGTGCGAGAGTGACGAGGGCACCCAGGTGGAGGAGGACGAGGATGGACCTCACTTCGAGCCCATCGTGCCGCTGCCTGATAAGGTGGATGTGAAAACCGGGGAGGAGGAGGAGGAGGAGATGTTCTGCAATCGGGCCAAACTGTTTCGCTTCGAGGCCGAAACAAAGGAGTGGAAGGAACGCGGCATCGGGTGCATTAAGATCCTAAAACACAGGACCTCCGGCAAATACCGCCTGTTGATGAGGAGGGAGCAGGTTCTGAAAATCTGCGCCAATCATTACATCACTTCAGATATGGTTCTGAGACCAAACTCTGGTTCCGAGAAGTCCTGGGTGTGGCATGCCATCGACTACGCGGACGAAATGCCCAAGAACGAGCAGCTGGCCATTCGATTCAAGACCATAGACGAGGCCTCGTTGTTCAAACAGAAGTTCGAGGAGGCTCAGAGATCAATGAGTGACCCGGTCCAGCATCAGCACCACGTCGACGGCCCACCCGCCATCCAGGTGGAATCCGGTGTGAAGATGGACCTGAAGGCCAAGTTTGCCAGGAAGGAGGGCGAATGGGATTGTGATGTCTGCTGCGTACGGAATGGTTCCTCTGCTAGAACCTGTGTGGCCTGTAACAGTCCCAATCCCAGCGCTCCAACACCGTCGCAGCCCAAACCCGAGAAGAGCGGCGGCAGTGGCGTCCCAGTCACGTCGGTTCCCTCGGCGCAGGCTTTCACGTTCGGACTCAGCGAAGGTTCCAAGGCAGCTGGCGGATTTAAGGGGTTTGGAGCCCAGATTCCGTTCTCTTTTAAATTTGGCACCGACGCACCCGCTACGCCATCCAGCCAGTCTACGTCGGCGGCGGTTCCGTCATCCATGCCGCCACCAAAGAACCAGACTCCAGCTATCCAGGTGGTGGCCAGTGTTCCGCAAGATCTTTCATTTGGCTCCAAGTTCGCCAAGAAACCGGGTCAGTGGGACTGTCCCACTTGTGCAGTAAGAAACGAGGCGTCTGTCGCTTCCTGCCCTGCATGTGCTACTTGTAATCCCGAAGCTCAAACTCCCGCCGCTCCAGAACCCACCAAGCAGCCGGCAAGCACCGGGTTCTCCTTCGGCTCCATCTCTGGGTTTGGGAAACCCGCCTCCAAAGAGGGTCTCTGGGATTGTGAGTCCTGCTTAGTCCGAAATGAGCCATCTGCCACAACGTGCGTTTCATGCGGGACTCCATGTCTCGAAAAAATAAACGCAACATGGGATTGTGAGTGTCTGGTCAGAAACGAAGGCGTGGCAAATGTCTGCAAATCCTGTAAGAAACCTAAGCCCAACAGCGCCCCTACGTCCTCCACCCAGACCGTTTCGGGGGGTAAACCTAACTCGGATAGTGGTTTTGAACTGCAGTTTGGCAAGCCTTCGAAGAACGGTCAGGTGGGTGCTGGTCAGCTCGGATCAGGAGGAGGAGGCGAGGCCAGTCTGTCAGGAAGCAGATCAAAGTTTTCGTTTTCAAAGAACAGCTTTAGCAGTGGGTTTAAATTCGGACTCAAAGCGCCAGAAACGAAGGCGACCGAGGCAACCGATGACTGTCCCCTAATGACCGGCAAGTCTGCGGCCTTTAGTTTTGCAGACCTGGCCAAGACGTCACAAGGTGCTTTTCAGTTCGGGAAGAAGGATCCCAGCTTTAAAGGCTTTGCGGGGGCGGGGGAGCAACTCTTCATCTCCAGTCCACCAGCTACGAAGGCGGTGGACTCCTCCTTTGGTCAGGAGGGGGATGAAATGTACAAAACGGAAGAAAATGACGACATTCAGTTCGAACCGGTCGTCGCGATGCCCGAGATGGTGGACATCATAACAGGGGAGGAGGACGAGGAATGTCTGTACATGAACCGGGTGAAACTGTTCCGCTTCGACCCCGACGTTCAGCAGTGGAAAGAACGAGGCGTCGGGAACCTGAAGCTGCTGAAGAATAATACCAACGGCCGTCTGAGGGTCCTCATGAGGCGCGAGCAGGTGTTGAAGGTGTGCGCCAACCACTGGATCACCACCACCATGAACCTGAAGCCGCTTTCTGGCTCGGACCGGGCCTGGATGTGGATGGCGAACGACTTTTCGGAAGGAGATGCAAAGCCGGAACAGTTGGCAGCCAAATTCAAAACCCCGAAGCTGGCGGAAGAATTTCGGGAGAAGTTTGTGGAGTGTCAGCAACTCCTCTTGGACATTCCACTCCAGACGCCTCATAAGTTGTCCAGTTCGGACAGGACCGCCAATCTCATCCAGAAGGCCGAGGAGATGAAGTCCGGCCTCAAGGATCTCAAGTCGTTTCTGAGTCAAGGCCGACTTGAGGGGGACCGTTCTGCCGCCGTGGAATCCTCGGACCTCGTGATTCAGTCCCACGCTGAGAGCACGGGACCCACTCTGGAGTGGGATAACTACGATCTGCATGAGGACAGCGCCGATACGTCGGTGTATGCCTCTCCCCTTGCGAGCAGCCCGGCGCAGAAGAGTTTGTTCCGATTCGGTGAGTCGACCGCAGGGTTCAGTTTCAGCTTCCAGCCCAGCGTTAGTCCTTCCAAATCCCTGGCCGCGGCAAACCAGAGCAGGACGTCGGTCGGAACCGACGACGAGCTGGAGAGCACTCACGAAGAGGAACGGGACGGCCAGTACTTTGAGCCGGTCGTCCCCATGCCGGATCTTGTGGAAATTTCGACCGGAGAGGAACATGAGCAGCTTGTGTTCGGCCACAGAGCGAAGCTGTATCGGTACGATAAGGATCTGAACCAGTGGAAGGAGCGGGGCATCGGGGAGATCAAGATCCTGCAGAACTTTGACACCATGCGCACGAGGCTCATCATGAGGCGAGACCAAGTTCTCAAACTGTGCGCCAACCACTGGATCACCACCGACATGAAACTGGAGCCCATGAAAGGCGCTGCCGAAAAGGCCTGGATCTGGAGCGCCTACGACTTTGCCGAAGGAGCGGGGAAGGTGGAGCAGCTGGCCGTACGCTTTAAATTGCAGGAGACGGCAAATTCATTCAAAGACTTTTTCGATAAGGCCAGAGAAGCTCAGGAATCCAAAACCCTAATTGTATCCACACCCCCTAAAGATGCCCCTGCCTCCCAGGAGACCCTCTGTGGGCAAGCGGCTATTGCTCTTTTAGAGGAAACCACGGCAGAACAAACGGTGCCTTTCTCCACTGAGGAAACCGTGCCGACTTCCTGTCCACAAGGCACTCCCAAATCGGTGGTCTCGCCCCCCAAATTTGTCTTTGGAACAGGCTCTATGGAGAAGTTCTTTGGAAGTCCTGGGTTTGCCCAGCAGGTGGCAGCCAGTCCCTCCGCCGATGTGAGAATCAAGGGATTGAAAGGCACCCGAGAGAGAGGTCCTGACCTGTCCAAGCCTCGATTCCAAGTGCCGGAACAAGGTAACTGTGTTTTGCTTTTCTTGATTTTAAAGAATTTGGTTATTAAACTTGATTGACCTTTCAACAAATCTGTTCAACTGATCAAAAACAATGTGATCAATGAAAAAAGTACGGGGCTGAACTGTGAGGGACTGGTTTCTGCCAACGTGAAGGAGAGAAGGAGGCACTTACCCGTAGTCAGGAGTGGGAGCTGTTGGAGGAAGATGCTGCGGATTTTTTGGGGGGGTGAGATTGTTAGGAGAGTTTAGGAGAGGGATGGATGGGACGATTTCGGGGGTAGAAGGAGGCCGAGGAAGCCGGAGGTTCATGGATTTGATGGAGGACACGCTGCTGTTTGGTGGGGGGGTGTAGTGAGGAGGAGAATAATGATCCTTTATCGCCCCCTAGTGGTGAGGATTGGATTAGAGTTAGACACCATATTCTGACCAAAAATTGGTCCTTTTGTCCAAAGGGACTTCCAAGTATTCCAACTTGATGGTTGGGGTCAGAACACGGGGGGACAGCACCCATGGAGCCATAAGAGTTAAGGGCCTTATTTAAAGGCCCACATTACTAACTTCATTGAACCTCGGATTTGAAGCCCACAATCTTTGGATTGATGGTCCAACACCCTTACTATTGCGATACCGTATCCCCTACCCAATAAGCAGCCATTAGCGGTTGGCGGTGGGAGGATGCTGGTAGTAGAACGTCTATAGAACCTCCATCAGCTCGGGGGACCACGTTTCCACGGGTCGTTATCTCATATAATGTGTGCAGTATGTGATTTGTGATGTAAGCAACCCCCCCCCCCCCAATACAAGGTCCTGCCACTGGTTCTAGTGTGACTTTAGGACCTAAAACCCCGTTTACTTCCAATCCGTTGTTTTTTTTTCTTTAGGCCTGGACTTTAGACTTTTTAAAGATAACCCCATGGCTTTTTGGACCTCGGCCCCGGGAGCTCAGGTTTCACCCGAAGGTATTTCCTCAGTGTGTTCGCGCTAACACAAGGGGTTCCATATGGGGGGGGGGGTCACCCGACCCGTCCGCAGACCCTGAAGTCTAACATGCATGGTTTTGAAATTGTGTGCGAACCTCGTGGATGCAGTGTGTGTGACGCAGTTCCTGTTGAGCGATGGGATAGGACCCAGTTGAATAGAGTTATTAATGATGGATGCCGTTGGTCACAAACGGTTTGTATTGTTTTACTATCTGCATGAGGGCGGAGCTAAAGTGTGCCGTGTTCAGCCAGGTGCCCTGACCTGAGTGTCTCCTGCATGAGCAGCGTGCCAAATACTAAATCACGACGGGATTTTGAGGACCATCCCCTCCTACGGTGTTTGATGCGCTCTCTCTCGCTCTCTCTCTCTCTCTCCTCTAGTCCCTGTATTTAAGAATCAGGAGGACGACTCCGCGGTGGAAATCGTATTTGAGCGGGTTCCCAGCGCTGAACATGCGGAACTGGCCCGGCGGCTCCTGCTGCCCAAAACGTTTTTTCTGTATAAAGGTGAACCAGGCTACGTGAGCGACGAGGGAACCGACGGTAAGACGCCATCTTTATAAGCATGTGCTTTATCACATCTCACTTTTTACCTTCGAACGACCAGAGTCTGATTTTCTGTAGATGAAGATTTCGAGACCGCGGTGAGGAACCTGAACGGACGGCTGTACCCTGATTCGCCCACTCCCGGGTCAGGTGGGTGATACGAGTGTGGCGGTGCTACTGCGCTGAAACCTCTGTGTATGACTGAATTGTATGGGTTGTGTAGTCTATAGCATGTATTATACCTTATGTATAGTATGTTATATTACATACTCCATAACACATACTATATACTGCGTAATACCTACAGTATGCATAATACATTATGGAGTATATAGTATGTGCTATGCAGTATGATGCATTAAGTCTAGTATGCAGTATATAGTACGTTCTACAGTATGCAGCATGATATATATTATGCAGTATGATGCATTAAGTGTAGTATGCAGTATATAGTACGTTCTGCAGTATGCAGCATAATAGTATATTATGCAGTATGATGCATTAAGTGTAGTATGCAGTATATAGTACGTTCTGCAGTATGCTGCATATAGTATATTATGAAGTATGATGCATTGTGTAGCATGCAGTATATAGTACGTTCTGCAGTATGCTGCATAATAGTATATTATTCAGTATGATGCATTAAGTGTAGTATGCAGTATATAGTACGTTTTGCAGTATGCTGCATATAGTATATTATGCAGTATGATGCATTGTGTAGTATGCAGTGTATAGTATGTTCTGCAGTATGCTGCATATAGTATATTGTGCAGTATGATGCATTGTGTAGTATGCAGTGTATAGTACGTTCTGCAGTAAGCGGCATAATAGTATATTATGCAGTATGATGCATTAAGTTTAGTGCACAGTATGCAGTATATAGTGTTATGCAGTGTATAGTATTTTATGCAGTATGGAGCATATAGTATGCAGTATATGGTAAGGGATGTAGTATGTGTTATGGAGTACGTGAGCTACGTGTGTGTTGGTCCTCAGTCCCATGCAGAGGAGGTGCAGCTGAGGAGCCCGACTGTGTGATTGTCTGGGAGAAGCAACCGACGCAGGAGGAGGAGAGGAGGGCCAGGACGCTCCAGCTCCCTCGTACCTTCTTCTGCGGCGCTGGGAGCGATACAGACAGTGAACCCAGCAGTCCGGAGGACTTCAATGTGGAAGTACAGAAGGTTGAACAGGTGAGTCAGTCCTAATGGTCCTTCAGAGATCTGAATGAGGTCAAGGGGTTTGGAACTTCTGGCATTACAATCAGAATCACACCCGAGTAGAACCTCCAGCCTGAGGACGGTGGTGAGATGACATCACCGTCTCCCACATGACCGTCTTAAACCTTTAACGCTGCACCTTCATCTGCAACAGTCCAATAAATATGTATGATGTCACAAGTTTGTCATGGAAACCTTGTTGTTGTTGTCAGTCTGACGGGATCAGGCAGCGACAGCCACCCTCTGATGATGCAGCAGTTCCGGCTGACGCCAGCAGGAGTTCTGATCAGCCTGCTGACCGTGGACGTCCCGTTGATCTGTCCAACAGTGACCCGCCGACGCAGTCCGCCACGGATCCGAGTAAAAAAGGTACGCTGGAAACTGAATGCATCTATAGAAGTAGGTTCCATACGGAAGCCATTACGATTGACGGTTGCCACGACTACCTTCAGCCCTTAATATCGACGGTTCCCCGTGGTAACAATTGACGGTTGCCACGACTACCGTGAGCCCTTAAAATTGGCGGTTCCCTTGGTAACAATGGTCGCTATAATTACCATGACCCTTACTATCAACGGTTCCCATGGTAACAATCGACAGTCGCCACAACTACCGTGAGCCCTTACAATTGAAGGTTTCCTTGGTAACAATCAACGGTTGCCACGACTATCGTGAGCCCTTACAATCGACGGTTCCCATGGTAACAATCGATGGTTGCCACGACTACCGTGAGCCCTTACAATCAACGGTTCCCATGGTAACAATCGACGGTTTCCATGACTACCGTGAGCCCTTGAGTAGTAAATCTTTTAAAGTAGTCGGGGTTACTGTTGATGGGAGGGGCTCAAATCACCATGACTACCGTAACAGATTCTTGCATGACTATAGAGGGGCAGAAACTGCAGAGCCAAGGGGGCTCCTTAAATAATCCGCGCATCAGTGCCACACCCATTATTAACTCACCAAAACACATGGACGAGAGAGGTTATGACATCATAATGCATAAAGTGTTTGTGGTTGATGCTGAATGTGTTCCGTTCTCCCTCAGATGTTCCTTCATTTGCGTTCAGCTCACTGGGTGGATTTTCATTCGCTGATCTGGCAAAGAATTCCGGAGAATTTGCGTTTGGCAAACAAGGTTCTGCTTTTAACTCATTCACAACGTTCACTTAAATGAGCCGAATAAAAAAAAAATATCTAAATGGATTTGTTTTCTTTAAGATACCAACTTTTCGTGGGCAAACGCCGGTGCGGTTGTTTTCGGCGGCGGTGCGAGCGCTTCACAACAACGTGATGACGACGATGACGACGGTGGTGACGACGAAGTCAACAACGCGGAGATTCACTTCGAGCCCATCGTGTCGTTGCCCGAGGTAACGGTGTGACCCCTCTGATCACTCTGCTTACACCCGCATTTACACCCAGACCACCGCGAGCCCCCTAAGAGACCACGGTCGCCATGACCACCGCGAGCCCCCTAAGAGACCACGGTCGCCATGACCACCGCGAGCCCCCTAAGAGACCACGGTCGCCATGACCACCGCGAGCCCCCTAAGAGACCACGGTCGCCATGACCACCGCGAGCCCCCTAAGAGACCACGGTCGCCATGACCACCGCGAGCCCCCTAAGAGACCACGGTCGCCATGAC
>JAOUQT010005564.1:0-12423 GCA_025769995.1 Xyliphius kryptos | reverse complement strand
CCAGCTGTCCTGCAGCGGGACGGATTCAGGCGTGGTGGGCAGCTCGACAGGAGGTGGAGGAGCGGGGCTTCCGTTCCGCCGGCCAATGACTGAGCTGTGGTTCAGTGCGGTCACTAAAGGCTGTTTATGGGGGGGAGGGGCAGGGGGTAAGGAAGGCGGAGCCGACTGTCCTGGCTGTTGCTGATTGGCCACTTGCTCTGTGAACATACAAAAAGTAAAACAATTCAACTTTCATAGAAAGTAATAATTAAAAGACAAACGAGGTGACGGACGGTGGTCACAGACGGTGGTCACAGACGGTGGTCAGTGGCGTCTGTACGAGCTCCAAAATAAAAGTCTAAAAATGCAGAAGATAACGTGGACCTTAAAGCAAAAACACCAGCGAGCACACACACGATCAGACACCGGGATAGGCTCAAGGCAGGCTTATATACAACAAAGGAACACAACTCCGGGTGAAACGCACCGACAATCAAAACTCCAAAAATTAACAAACGAGTTCAGAACCTCAAAGTTTCATCTCAGACAGAACAGAACGTCCTGAAGCAGCATGGAGCCAAAAAGTCCATCAACAAACATCAACAAAGTCCTTCAGATGAACCAGAACGTGGGACCATAATGCACTGCATCACAGCAAATCAGCACAACGTGCATTCCCAACTATAAAGCACAGCTGTGGAGGGCTCAGCTGAAACAGAGGCGTTCAGTCCTCCACCCAGCGGAGGCCCTGTGGTGGCGCTGTGCAGAAATGAGAACAACAGGGTCAGATTCACAACATTCAAACAGAGAAACCCACAACGGAACAGCTGCACTAACTCTGAATGTCCAGTGGAACGGGGCGGAGCCACGGCAGAGCGGGCGGTCAGCGGCCCGGAACCACTGGGTGGATGTACGGGGTGGATTTTAGGAATTATCTGTGAATCTGATTCAGGGAAACACAAAAAGATGCGCGAGTTGCACAACAGTGTTTCTACTGATCAACATCTGCGCAGCATAACGACTACTGATGTGTTTAACATCAACATCTGCAGCTTAAACACTGAGAATGTTTAAGCTGAAACAACGCGATTAATAAAAGTTCTTCATATAAAAACATGAAGCTGAATGTAAATCCATGATTAATTAACTGATCAATAAACATGAAGGTTGTGATAATCAGATGTGTGATTTCGTGTAAGAGTGGAGCTTGGCAGCGCCGCAGCGTTTACCGCGTTTCCCTTTATGACTGAAGCACCTGATTAAAGCTGCACTGATGAGGAACTGGACGGTGTGCATACTTTTGGCTGCTGCAGGTCAGGAACACAGAGTCCAGCAGCTGAGTGATGAACAGTCTGATCAGGTTTCTGAATAAAACTGCATCTGTTCCATCCATCAGCTCAGCGCCCCCCGAAGATCACAACGGGTGGGACATCAGGGTCAGGGGTTAAAGGGACTGCTCTGAGGTCACTGAGGTCCAACTCAGGATTATTATCTGTGTGAGTGCGAGACCGCCGCACCACAACTGCACAAACACAACTCACATTACAGACGGAACAGAGACGCTCAACAGCAGCAGCAGCCTTAACAGCTGTGTGTGTGTGTGTGTGAGTGTGTGCATGTGTGCGCGCGTGTGTGTGCATGTGTGAGTGTCAGTGTGTGTGTGTGTGTGTGTGTGTGTGTGTGTACAGGAATGAATGGAGGCAGAAAGTCTGGCAGCGTCTCTGATTGATACAACAACATTACTGTAACTACAGCAGGGTCCAAAAGTCTGATCCACTACCAGGAACTGGTTTTATTCCATCACTGATCACTAACGCTAACCCAATTCCACTCCACTGATCAATACGATTATAGATATCAATATCCTGTTCACACGCCAGCGCACCAGGTTTTCTTACAGACGTGACGCCGTGTGTTTGAGCCAGTTTGAAACAGTCACTCTGCTTCATCCTGGATCAGCTACCTCCACAGAAACATCTTATTCAGCATTTTAAATACTTCATCACATCCTCTCTAAAAACTAGAGGCTACATTGTCATGTAGGACACTTTTCCTATCCCATCAGTTGACAGAACATTGGATGATGATGATGATGATGATGATGATGTCATTTTTTAGGATGATGAAGAATTAATTGTTTAAGACCATGAACTTTACTTCAAGACCGTGATGGTGAGATCAGTAGATGAGAGGTCAATTGATGGAGGCGTCAGCTGATGGTGAAGTTAGCGGATGGAGCAGTTATAGATGGTAAGGCCAGCTAATGGAGTCAACTGATGGCGAGGTCAGTAGATGGAGAGATCAGCTGATTACGAGGTCAGTTGATGGAGAGATCAACGGATGGAGGGGTCAGTAGATGGAGAGATCAGCTGATGATGGAGTCAGCTGATGGTGAGGTCAGTAGATGAAGAGGTCAGCTGATGAGGTCAGTAGATAGAGAGGTCAGTAGATGGAGGGTCATCCTTCACAGCGTTTTAACTCTCTTTTCTTTTCATCCTTGTGGATAAAGTTTGTTTGATGTTGTTGTTTGTCTTTAATTATCGCCCGCTGTTCGGTTTAATGTTGGTATTTAGCGGATCAGAACCCAAACGGACGGCAGCATTAGGATAATGTACAGATAATAACATAAGCCATTTTGCGGGATGGACGACACCTCCAGCTTTAGGCCAAAAAAATAAACAGCAATCAGCAAATGTTTCAGTTAAAACGACATCATCAGCACCACGCCGGCAGCGGGGACGCAGGCACAGCGCTAATGGCTCTGTAAATGTCTGAAGGATGTCATTTGATGCGCGCGGGCCTCGGCTGAGCACATTATTATAAACGACTTTATCACGCCGTTAAACGGTCGAGGTAAATATCAGCTGAAGTGCGACGGCGCAAAGGCTCACAACCGGTGTGTGAGGGAGAGTCAGCATTCACACTCACCATTTAGGTGTTCACAAACTTTTAAAACAGTACAGGTGATCAATCTGTTCCTGAACGCAACAAGAACACGAAGTAGAACGCGAATGCGAAGGAGAACATGGCCAAGAACACAAACCAGAACGTGAACATGAATGAAAGCACAAACACACAAAGACAGTGAAGCATCAACACGGGGGGCGTGTCCAGTGTGACTGAACGCTGTTCATCACGCCTGCGTTCGTACAGAGCATGCAGACACTGTGGGTTACAGTAACATGGACGAGCAGCACAGTGAATCCGCTAAAATCAGAGATGATCTGAGATGAATCAGAATGCTGACTGTGAGTGGTTTCCATCCCCCATCAGAGTGACTCACTAACGGTTCCAGCACTTCCTGAATAGACTCTGATTCAGGACCATACAGAGCCAGCCCTGTGAGGGTCCTTTTGGGGAGGGGTAGAGGGGTTCTCCAGGAGAACTTTAGGCTCAAATGTGTTCTTCAGAGGAACATTGTGTTTGTCCTGAGACTCCGTTCAGACTTGCGGTCTGGTTTGTGTTTCTGAGTCGGATTTATTTACACACGAGGACCAGAGCATGATTCCAAAACTGAAACTGTGGAATGCACACAGACAGACAGACAGACAGACAGACAGAGAGAGAGAGAGAGAGAGAGACAGAGAGAGATACACACGGACAGAGAGACAGACAGAGAGTTTCTGTTTCCTTTATCTGATCAGTGATCATTTAAAAAATATAAGGTTTCCTAATGCACAGGAAACAGATTACATCTAAACAGCGCCAGCCGGTGTGTGTGTGTGTGTGTGTGTGTGTGTGTGTGTGTGTGTGTGTGTGTGTGTGTGTGTGTGTGTGCGAGTGCTAATAAGTGAACGTTACGGTGGTGTGATGTTACCAGGGACAGACATGTAAGGTCAGTGAGTGAGAACCAGGTTTGTACTAAAGATGGAGCCAAAATAAACCCCACAGGTTCTCATTGAAGTTGCTGTTCACACCAGCTGCTTTATTACTTAAACCTGCAGTGCACGCAGAGCGGGGTGGGAGGGGCAGTGTGGGGGTGGGACCGTGGGACCCTGCCCGCCGGTCAAACTCCACTTGTAATGTAAAGACTTCTTCAGTTCTGGAACTAATTCTGGAACTGATTCCAGCCCCGTATCAAACACTGCCATTATAAACATACAGCTACACATCATCAACTCTAATCACGCCTTTGTTAAACAATGCAGTGTGTGTGTGTGTATGTGTGTGTGTGTGTGTGTGTGTGTGTGGTGTATGTGTAAGTGTGTGTAGTGTATGTGTGTGTGTGTGTGTGTGCACACGCAAGTGTGTTTGTGTGTAGTGTATACAGTGTGTGTCTGTGTGTGTGTGTGTGTGTGTGTGTGTGTGTAGGGTATGTGTGTGTGTGGTGTATATGAATATTTCTATACAATGTTAATATGTAATAAAAGTTCAGACTGTAAATCTTTAATTCTGTTTAATGGACTTTATTTAACCTTTAAAGGTTTATGTGGATTTTCTTTCTCTTATTTATTCTCTCTCTCTCTCTCTCTCTCTCTCTCTCTCTCTCTCTCGCTCTCGCTCTCGCTCACTCTCCATTAGTTTAAGTGTGTTTACTTTTCTAACATGTTTTATTCTGTATGAACTCACCATATAAACATCCCTCCTGAAAAGACTGTCACTCTACACCTCCTACACACACACACACACACACACACACACACACACACACACACACACACACACACACACACACACACACACCCCTTCAAATAATATAACAGCGCAGTGCATGCAGTTCAGATTGCATGAATTTCACATATGGATGAAATGGACATTTGACTGCAAAAAAGTGTCCCTGTAAACCTAACGACAACCCCCCCCCTACTCACTCTAATACTCTCATAGGATTAATTAAATAAATTACTATTATTGGTTTAATTACACTAAACACAAGTTTGTGTATGTGATTTTCTGTAATGTTCTTTTCTACAGTAGAATAAGCAATTTTTTGTTACTAATAATAAAAACTTTAGTTACTATGATTACATACTCGCTGGTCAATGTATTATTTCTACATTCACTGTCTTTTGAGTGTGGATCAGATGCAGGAGAATAATCCAGCAATCAAAAATGCTGTCATCAACATGTAGGTAGTGTTTGGTCAGCACTGATAAAGGATTAGAGGATGACTAACAAACTGTACTGAGCGCTGCCTTCACACATACAAAGTGGAGCAAAAAAGTAGATGTGTTTATAAAGGGCAAATTGAGGGGTCACAATGTTTTAGAACCCAAGAAGAACAGCAGCGTTTGACAGAGTTGTACCAGAATAAGAAACAAATCAGCATGTCATTGTTTTTGAATTTCAGAGAACCCTTCACGATACAAAAAGTATAAGCCCTGTGATGGTTCTGACCACTAGAGAACAGGATAAAGGGGATTAACAGAATACACAGAAAAACAAATGGACTTCCCACTACAGTCTTCAATATGGACGAAGAACTAGGGATGAGATGATTATTGTAAGATTATTGACGATTATTGTAAGAAATCACAAATTTTACAATTACTATGCAATATAACTTTAGGAAAAAAGTGCCAGAAATTACAAAAACATCGCACTTTCTTATGTTTGTTATTTATTTAATCTAAACACGATATTTTGTTCTAGAAAAAAAAACACGCAGCTTTTTAGCTTATGCTGAATATTACCACAACCTAAAATAATAAATTCTTTTCCAAAAACGGTGTTCCTTATATGCAATGTTTTTTCTTATTTTTATTATGTGGGAGTTGTACCACTTGGTCCAAAGTTCCGGCTATCGGCATACTATACATTTTTTATGAACATCATCATGGCGATTAAATAAATGTAACGTTTCTAATCGTGCTTAATTGCCAATTCCCGAATCCCTATCAAAAACTACATCTTTTATGGTAAGTGATGAGGAGTAATAAAGCAAAAGTAATGACTTTAATGTCATAAAACAATTATTGTATTAAAGAAGATGACCACATGGGCTGGACTGGAGAACGGGCAACTGAGTTTAATAAAGAAGAAAGCTTTTCTGAACCAAAGTTATGTGGTTTACAGTACTTTTACATTGTGTTCAGCATTATACAGATGAAATAGCATAAAATATTTAAAACAATAGACATTGTCGCTGAATTTTAAATATGAGACATTTTATTAATTATAATCTTTTTACATTATTTATTTTCTAAGCCACTTTTTGGGTCCTAGGAGGAGGTTTAGCATATTTTTGGCCAAAAAACATGGTTGCCCGTCATCCAGGGTAATTTAGCCCTTTTAACTTTATTAAATGTTTATTATTAGTGGTCACTATGTTAATATGTGTAATTTTACAGTAAAACTAAAGTCAAACACAAAGCAGAAAACTCAAAATCCATTATTCATGTTAAAAGAGAAAATGGTGTTAAATTCATCCCACCACCACACATGAGCAGCTCCAGTAAACAGCGCAGTTTGATTATGAGTGCTGTCAGAACAGCATTAGAATATTACAGAGTTATAATTAAAGCCATTTCTCTGCAAGACACTTTAATGACAGAGGAAGAGCAATGCTACATATTTAAACTAACGTTCCTCACATACAGATATAAAGTAGCTAAACGTGCATAAGCAATACCTAATCAATAAAGTTCAGCTTCAGTGTGCTCTACAGACATTTCATCTGTAACAGATATGAAAATGTCCACAATATCCATTTAATATCCCACTGATCTGACAGAACAGCCTGAACCAGTGCTTTACAGAGCCGATGGAGCCGACCGAGCCCAGAACTCAAACAATACAGACAGTGACAAATCTCTCGAGTTGAACCCATGAAATGAGTTTTGTCTTCGCAGGCTGGTATTGAGCTGTGTGCTTTCTTTTCTTACTAAAAACGAAGTTTTGATTTAAACACTTTCTCTCTTGCAAACAAAAGGAGGAAGAGCGAACAAGTGCCTGCATTAGAGGCGGGAATGAGCGAGCGAGAGAAAAAAAGAAGCCTCATGCTGTGTTGGCAAAGATCTGTTTCAGGGGTTTCCTCTAGGAGGATGTTATTATCTGACATGATCAATGATCCCTCTCAACTAAAGATACACACAAACACACGCACACACATGCTCCCCTACTGAAAGTTAACACTTCTAAAGTCTTCAATCTTCGAAACTATTAGCCTAGTTACAGAAAACAGCGTGGCCTCTTCCAGCAACACTGGCCTAGATCTGACAGCCCCACACAGGAGAGTGAGGGATGTGTACAGGAGAAAACTATAGAAAATCAAAGACCTGCACAAGTACACAAACTTTCATCAGAATTAAGACACACGGTTGAAGGATGAGCAAACCACACCGCAGCCTCTCTTATTAACACCATTAATAACGTTACTCTAGTCTCGCCTTGCTCAATCACTCGTTTAGATTAGAACTGTCTTTTGGTATTTATTATAGGCCTTTTAAAATGTATTGCACTTTTGTACTGTCTTGCATGTTTTGTCTCATTTCAACATGTACATGTTTCAGAAATGACAAAGACTTTGACTCCGAACTTTTAGCCAACTTTCAGACCACATCATTCAGTAAATAGACAGACAGCAGTGAAATTGTACTGTAGAATTCTGTAATAAACAAAAAAAAAAGATGCAGATGGGGAAGTCATAGGCTTATGGTTAAGAAAACAGCTTTGCGGCCTGAAGGTGTCTGGTTCGATTCCTGGTCTCATCAAGCACCTAAACCCAATAGCGCCACAGGAGCCGTGTACATTGCTGCCCCCAACTCAAGGCATGTGTGCTCACTTCACTTAGTGTGTGTATGTTAGATGGGGTAAATATGGAGAACATATCCTCTGTGTGTAAGCACAGTAGGCAAAATACACTATATTGCCAAAAAGTATTTTCTCACCCATCCAAATTATCAGAATCAGGTGTTTTAATAACTTCTGTCACCAAAGATGTATAAAATTAAGCACCTACAAACATTTGTGAAAAAATGGGTCGCTCTCAGGAGCTTAGTGAATTTCCAGCGTGGAACCATAGTAGGATGCCACTGTGAAATTTCCTCAATCCTAAATATTCCAGTCACCGGTCAGCTGTATTATAAGAAAATGGAAATGTTTGGGAACGACAGCAATTCAGCCACAAAGCGGTAGGCGACGTAAACTAACGCGTTGGGTCAGCGATTGCTAATACGCATAGTGCGAAGGGGTCGCCAACTTTCCTCAGCGTCAATCACTGAACTCTAAAGAACTCCAAACTTCTTGCAACCTTCAGATTAGTTTAAGAACAGTGCACAGAGAGCTTCAAGGAATGGGTTTCCATGGTCGAGCAGCTGCAGCCAAGCCATACATCAAACGCAATGCAAAGCATCGGATAAAGTGGTGTAAGGCACGCCGCCACTGGACTCTTAGAGCAGTGAAGACAGGTTCTCTGGAGTGACGAATGGCGCTTCTCCATCTGGCAATCCGATGGACGAGTCTGGGTTTTGCGGTTGCCAGGAAAACGGTTCTTGTCTACATGGTACCAAGTAAAGCTTGGTGGATGGGGGGGATTATGGTGTGGGGTTGTTCTAGTGAAAGAAACTTTGAATGCTTCAGCATACAAAGAAATTTTGGACAATTCCATGCTCTCAACTTTATGGGAAGAGTTTGGAGCTGGCCAATAAATACACTTTTAAACCTTGTGGACAGCCTTCCCAGAACAGCTGAAGCGGTTCTATGGACTGATGTCATATTATACCCTATGGTTCAGGAATGGGATGTCACTTAAACTGATGTGTGAGTTAAGGCAGGTGAGCGAATACTTTTGGCAATGTAGTGTAATCAGTTTATATGAATAATGAACAATATGTAGCTACTTTGAGTCCAAAATATAGATTTAATTTTGTTGATCAAAATGATTTCTTGAAATTTCCAGATTATTTGTTTGCAAATAAAAGTGAGTACATTGTGTAAATATTAATTAAAAATGTAAAAACCTGGGGTATTCTGAAACGTTCACCTAGTGGGGTCATAATCCCAGGTTTTCTTTTCTTAGAATGCAGCAGATAACCTGGCATTATGCATCAAAAAGAAATGGGTTTGGAGTATTGTTTGCACAGTGAGTGAAAAATGCACGATTTTAATCATCCACCATAAACCCCCGGCCTCCCCTCTGAGAATCCGAAAATTCTCTCTCTTTCAATCAGCACAAATCAGCTGGACATTATACACATATTATACCAACAGAGAAAGAGAATAAATACCTTTTAATAATAAAAAAAAAACACTCAAATTGATTGCCTAACTTTACAAACACACACTGAATTCTATTTAGCAATTCTGAAAGAACACAATGTTCCAGCAGCAGGTCATCACTTCAGACTCAAGAGGCATCTTAAACCCCCACAGTCATGCTGAATGCATTTCTGATGATCCTTTTGAAACATTTAGATTGTGACACCAGGAGTCAGACACACATTTCACTGCTCACAACATAACTGTGTAGGTGGGACTTTGTGTGTGTGTGTGGCTAAGTCCAGGGGAAATTTGGCTGCAGACAGGTAGCAAAAGCACATTCAGTCCATCATGAACAGAATTAAAAACAACATATCAGACAGAAATACAATGCAATGACAGCTCTATGTAAAGACTTATGACTTAATTTACATTGAATTAATGAGCTCAAAAGCCTCACTGTAAAGAGTGAAGAGTATACAAACCAGTACATTTATTAGCACTCCCTTGGCCAGTATCTCAAATTATGGCCCCAACCAAAAGGACAACAAATGTTTGTCTGACAAACTAAAGAGCCTTAAAATGCAAAGGCACAGAGAAAGTTATTCAGTATATTGTAGAGAGAACCAAGCTTTTAACTTTATGATTAAAAACAAACTTGCAGTGAACAGTCAGTCGCTGGGAGATGAGGGCTGAATTGCCATGAGGTGAGCACATCAACCAAAGACCAGAAAATCGACAGTGCCAAGGGAGGACCGTTATAAGGAGGACTATGAAAGACAGGAGAGAACAACTTAGGAGTCTCAGTCATTAATCCAAAATGATCGTTCTCTGTAGAGACAGTGGAGGTATTCCAGCCAGATCATCATGGCAGCTGTTGACAGCCTCTGGTCTGGACAAAAGAGGCAAGAAACCCACAGTTCAAGGAATGAGAAAGAGGCAGAGGGAACGTTTTTCAAATTATGGAAGCTAAAAGAGGGATGCAGGAAGCCTGACGCAGATGGGCAGTGATTTGCCAACAATGATTGGCTTCTGAAGTTTCATAAAATATTATGAAAGTGGCTGAAGGCTGAACCTCAACAGAGGTATATCACGAAAACAAAAGCACCACGTTTGTATATCAAAACAAATGCAGATCATGCAAAATCGAACAATGTTTCCATTCCTTTTTAGAAACAGGGCCTGCATTTGTCCAGACTTATTATTTAGAACAGTACCCAAGTATTTAAAGTCTAACAAAGTAAGATTAGTTTGGGGTTGAATTTGTGCATCTTCACTACTGTAGAGCTAGTGGGGCCTTTGGCTGCAGGGTACAAACTTTAATGCAAAATAAAAGCATCCCAACAAAGGATGTTTGTGAAAAGATAGTTTTTTACCCTTTTATTGTTTTACTTGAAGCAAAATGTTCATTACTCATCTAATGTCATTTGGTTTAGCACTAGTAAATAAATAGTTTCCGGATAATCTAAAGTAAATAAAAATCAATTTCATCTACCATAAAGTATGTATTTTGAATGTGTATATATACATATATATATGAAGTATTGTATTGTATGTATATGTATGTACAGGCACGTGGAGGCCACACACAGCTGAGCCTTATTTTAACTTGCCTTCTGGAATTTCCACTGAAGTTGGATCAGCCGATCATTTGATTTTCCACTTAGATTTTAAGTATGTTTAAAATCCAGACCGCCATGGGATAATCATTTTGATAATTTGTGTTATTTTGTTCTTAACGCAGTTTACCTCAACGCAATCTCCTAAATTAAGATTTCCAACTGAAATATTTCATTCATTGATTTCTAGGATGTGTTATTTTAGTGTTTCCTTTATTTTTTGAGCAGTGTATATACACAACCCCTCCACCCCCAGTGGTAGTTATTGGAAAAAAAGTAAGATCTGTGACACAACGGCTCTTTATACAACACTAGTGGAATACCCGTTCATTGCCATTTTGGAGAACTTGATAACGTGAAAAATAAAACACAATGGTTTTGTAATGAGTGATGTCTTTGGACTTTATATATTTAAAATTAATGTACTATTCTGTAGTAAGGTTTGTGGCAATTAAACTACTTGCAAAGAACCCAATCCATCCGAGGTGTTGCGTTAGATAAACAATCGACTGTAAGATGTAGAAAAGTGTGAACCAGGTGGTTTTTTTCAATGAAAAATTTTTTACATGAAAAGTAGGTGAAAAGTACTTAGGTTTTCCCAGGACTACCGCAAATTTCACACACACACAAACACACGCACACACATAAAATACACGCTTGCATGTTTTTTCTTCAGGAACTCTAATTTCCTTCCTAATTCCAAAGACATGCTGATAAGTAAACTGGAGGTACAAAATTGCCTGTGACCAGTGACCCCCATTACTGTATTGTTTAAAACTGTTATTTCTGGAGGAAACGGTGTGCATGCTGTCCAGGTGTTCATTCTTATTTGTAAATCACTTATTTTTACTGCCTGGTGTTTAAATTAAACTCAGAAATCAATTTTAATTAGAAGTGTAGTTTCGGTTGCTCGAGATCAGAATGGTGATAAAATCAATATCTTGCTGCCTTTCTTCTTTATTCCTTATCACTGGTGTATGACTTACACAGAGCAGTTCTGCACAGTCAATCAGAGATAAGCAATGCTGGTATGGAACAATTTGCAGCTTAAGCTTAAATGATATCGCTAATGTCCCTCAGCAATGGTAGCAAAATGTCTGCTGGCCAGAAAAAAACAGCTAAAAAAATTTAGATAAAGTGATGCTAAAATAAAATGCATTTTGGTATCTGCTTATTTTAAAAAATATATATTTATAGTGTTGATGACTAAATAATCAATAATAAATAGATACAAAATATATGCTGAGTGTGAAACTGTGCTGAACGTGTATTGCCCCATAACACCAAGACACAAATCAGCACCGAACAAAATGTTTCCAGGTGTGTAGGTATGTGTGTATGTGTGTTTAGAAAAATATAATTTATAATTGGTAGAAATGGGGCAGATAGGCTCTAATATTTTAGCCTAGAACGACAATATCCAATATATTTCTCAAGATGACAATGCCAAGATTCACTCATTAAACATCCTAAACTCCATTGAGTATGTTTGCTCAGTGGTGCTAATCTCGATCTTCAATACAAGATCTTGGGAAAAATAAAAGCATTACTGGACAGAAATATACACTGCTCAAAAAAATAAAGGGAACGCTTAAACAACACAATGTAACTAACTTCCAGACCTCCATGGGATAATAATTTTGATTTACATTTTGATCATTTTTATGTTATTTTGTTCTCAATGCAT
>JAOUQT010005557.1:0-12423 GCA_025769995.1 Xyliphius kryptos | reverse complement strand
CCACATTCCAAAAACATGAAGGTAAATTGAATGCTCTAAATTGCCCTGTATAGTGTGTGTTTGTGTGTGTGTGTGTGTGACTGTGTGCGTGAGTGTGTACCCAGCGATGGATTGGCACCCTGTCCTGGGTGTATCTGCCCAGCGCCAGATACGTTCTCCCACCGCGACCCTCATAACGTAATAAGCGAAAGATAATGAATGAATAAATGAACCCTTAGACAGACAGACATATATCGAACATTTTAAAGAACAGGGTTACTCTGGGTCCATTGGCGTTTTTGTAACATGCCACGTGTGATGAAAATGATAATAAAGCCTTCTTGAATCCTTGAGATTGAGGGCTGCTGTATGACTAACCCTGTATTCTGACCCCAACTATTAAGTTGGTATTAGATTCACTTTACATAAAAAAAGTCACATCACATTTTAAATTTGTGATCGTTTTGCCCACTGTGCTTACTCACAGAGGAACTTGTCCTCCACATATAACCCATCCATGCAGTGAAACACATGCCTGCAGCCCTGTATACGGCACCCGGGGAGCAATTGGGTTGAGGAGCCTTAACCACGGGCACTTTAGCCATAGCATTTGGTGGGACCGGAAATCGGTATGTCTTGGGTTTCTTAAACACAAGACATATTACATTTCATGAGTTTATTTAGCGAATGCTTTTCTCTAAAGCAACTCACAAGTATCCCAACTTGATGGTCAGAACACAGGGTGGGCCATGACACAGAAACACTGGGGCACGGAGTTAGCAGACCTCTGCAATTGGTCCAAAACTCCGCTGCCCGACTCGTGTTCAACAAACCAAAGCGAACACATGTTACTCGATTACTCATCTCTCTCCATTGGCTTCCTGCAGCTGCTGCATTCAGTACAAGGTACTGACTCTGGACTAAAGGACAGTCACTGGATCTGCCCCCTCTTACCTTCAGTCCATCTTTACTAAATACACTCCATCTCGTTCACTACACACTAGTGATGAATGTAGTCTGGTGACTCCAACTCACCGAGGTGCCAATTCTCACGCCGTTTTATTCAGCACTACTAAATGGTGGAATGACCTTCCCAACAACATCCGTAAAGCTGACTCACAACATTTTCAAGAAACTTCTCAAAACCCATCTCTTCCACAGACACTTGCTATAAAATAAAAATAAAAAATGCACAGGGTTGATGGTGCTACAGTGTAGCTGGTTCTCCCTAATAATACCGACTTGTGTTGTTCTCTTATATGTAAGTCGCTTTGGATAAAAGCTTCTGCTAAATTACTAAATGTAAATGTGTTACTCAAAGGCACACACTGGTAACTTCAGTGGACCTGGGATTTGAACCCACAACCTTCAAACTGGTATCCCAAAACCCTAACCACTCAGTTACTACACTAGTTTGTTGGACCACTACGTTTTCAATACATGGGATACACACAATGGACCCCAACGCCCATTTTCCTCATTCCTAAAAAAGCTACCGGTTCATGTGTATTTTCTTCAATGTTATACACTTCCTATAACACTTTGTTTTGATCAGTCACATATTTCTGGAAAAAGGTCATCGACCAAATTATTGCTCTCAAACTTGACTGTAACCTTCATTTGCTAAAATGGGGTTACCTTCTTTGCCACAGAAACATAATTATACAGTCTGCTCAACAATACGCTGACTACATGAATACATTAAATTTATGGTGGCGAGGCAGAAATCAGACCGGCAACGTTATACTGGGGAAGGGTTCAGTTAGGCGACGTATGTCAGGCTGCAGGTCAGTTAGTTAATAATAAACTATCAAAGTAGTTGATGTAATTTGTGCATTGTTTCAGAAGTTTTTGGACTCCTAAACACCATTAAAACAACTAATAATAAATCGTGATAATCTTTGATGACTTTATTTAAGGTTTATAGAGAAAGATTTTTTAGATACTACATCTGCACATCTATAATCAGCATAAACATCTACTTTCTACAATTAACATCCGCTTATTTCTACACTACGGTTGTAGGGTTCCCCATGCCCAACAAGGGGAGAATGTTTCCGGTGCTGGGCAGATACAGCCAAGACAGGGTGCCAATCCATCGCTGGGTGCACTCACTCACACGCTACTATATAGGTGCAATTTAGATAGGGACAATTTAGAAAGGAGCAACTTACAGCCGCCTATCTTAAATCCATGTTTTTGGACTTTGGGAGGAAACATTGAGAAACCATTTACCGAAACATGAAACCCCTGGATCCCCAGCGTTAAAAGGCAAACGTGCTAACCACTACACCACGGTGCCACCGCATATATTTAGCTATGTATCCATCCATCTTAACCTTGTGGGCCATGATTTATGCAATGCAGTAAACTGTGTTTCTTTTCCCATTTCATTCCAGTTGTATGCGTAAAGCTTTTTAAGGATGCACGTGGAGACTGCTGATACCGTGAGAATACGCAAACTACAAACAAAAGGGTCCTCGGCTGCTCACCCAGACATTAAACTCGGGAAGGTCTTAGTGTAAACTGACAGTGCGTTTATTAAAGTACTACACATTTAAATTGTAGCGTGTTTAACCACCAGGTTCTTTATGTTTAATGAACTGTTATCACATACAAAGCTACAACAGGAGCATGTTACAGACATCGTGCTGTAAAAGTAAAAGTGAGGTGGCAGGACCCCAGTGACCTCACAGACAGTCTTCCTGTCCTAATCTCTGCCCTGCCTCACATTCAGGAAGCAGGAGTGGCAAGAGAGCCATTCAGAGCTCTGCAGATCAGCTCTGGTTAGTCTCAGCATGCCCCTCACCCTTTTTCTAGCCATATAGATAACCCAGTATAAGGATGATGCATGGCTTACAAACTGCAAGCCAGACTTTATAATTGGTTTAATTACAGCAAAAAATAAGTACTATCAGATCGACAAAGTCTATGATTTACTATTTGCAAATATTTTTTTATTTAGGATTTATATAGACTAAACCTGGTCCATTTTAAAATCCAAATGTACCAGACAGCCTCATATAAAAGGTTTGAGCAGTTTAGCCATATGCCTTTTCAGATAAAGGCCTTTTAATTCTAGTGATTGGAATATGACTATTATATTATACACTTTATGTACACATTATTTTACACTTTATTATAAAATGCCATGGTATCGGTATTGAGTTGTCAACTTGTCCTTAAAGTCATCAACCCATTGATTTTTATAAAAATGTTTAGGTCACAATAAGGGATGAGACGATTAATTGCCTTCACAATTAATCGTGAAGGAAAATGTTACAATTAATTAAATCTTAAGGGCGCCCCAACATCGTCATGACATCATCAATAAAAAAAATAAAATAAAAAGCAAAAAAAAACAACAAAAAAAACTTTTATGCCGCTAGTCAGAACTTTTTAAATCAAGTGGCGGAACTTACAATAAACGAAAATAAAGTTACACTTGCCTGTTTACTTTGTCCTTACAAGAAAAACCTTTTTTTTTTTTTTTTTAAATACATACGCCAATATGTACTAAAAGGATTTTTTACTTTACTTTAGCAAAAGCCCTGCATTGAATTTTTTTTTTAAATAACAAAATGATATTTTGTGTTTTCATTACATAGCATTTCTGGCACTTATTTTGGTAAAGTTAATAATTGCATAATAATGGTATATCATTATTATTTCTTAGACGATAATTGTACAATTAAAATGTGTAATTCTTATTTCCCAATCAAGAGTAGATAATGGTGGTCATTCTAAAAATGCTACTTTAAGGAATGTTTTAGGTCGTAAATCTGTTCAGCTTCAGTCTTTACAGGTGGTTTGACATTTGCTGGTGGATTGTGGTTTATTTGTCCCTATTCATGTGTGAAAAAGGTAATGGCACTGATGGCAACATAACAATTCTGCCTTTACAAGTTTATTGCATTATATGAGGCATTTATATCATTAAATGTAGTTAAAAATTTAGCATTTTTTGACAAAATCAAACCAAAGCGCCCACTTGGCTTTTTCTTGTAGATTCCCATTACATACTTTTTGCAATCTGGATTCTCTCTGATTAAAGTTCATTACAATTTATTTAGGACGTTAAGACTTTTGTGTCTGGACCATGAGAACCAACTTCCTATAGGATTTGTGATTACATTTATATATCACATCTCATTACGTTGACTGCTAATCCTATACTGGTGACTAGAGGGTTCCCCATGTCCATCCAGGGGAGAAAGCTTTGGGCGCAAAGCAGATATACCCAGAAAAGGGTGTCAATCTATTTCTGGGCACATACACGCTCACCCTATATAAGGACATTTTAGAGCCGCCAATTCACATCGAATCCAGTTATCAGACTGTGGAAGAAACCAGAAAACCCAGAGTAAACCCACGTGAACACACACAGAATGTGGAAACTTCAAGATTGGGATTTGAACTTGAATCCCCAGCACTAACAGCTTGCTGGGCCAACCACCATGCCGTGCCATATTTATAAATAATTTAAGCAAACCATTCTTTGTTTTTCTTTCTTTCTACAGTGCCCTGGGAGCAGCTGGGGTTAGGTGCCAAGCCCAAAGGCACTGAATCCATCGCACTTTGTGGGACAATCAAACCGCAGACCTTTAGGTCGCAAGGCTCGTTTATTAACCCCCAGCCAAAAACTGCCCCAATTCGACTGTAAAATATTAGTCCATCAGCATGAGCCCCTTAATTAGAGACTAATATTTTAGCCCATGAATTATTATAGCTGATCTATCATTACAGATCTCCCGCATCCCATTGTTTTATAACATTCCAGTAACCATTGCAAGCTTGCGCTTAATTAATAATCATGGATATTTTTAAATCATCTTGATTAAGTCTTTTATCCGCCTTTATGAGGGATGTGGAGGGGTTTTAATGTCGTAATGAGGATGAATGCTGTTAAGGGTGGAGATTGTCTGGGGTTCCAGATGTATATGGATGCTCTGCACTTGCATCTTTGTTGATCACTCAGTGTAATAAGATCAAGTGATTATTAGCTCTGATTTACAGCATTGAGCAACAGTTTTAATCTTAAATCTTCTCCATGATGTAAACTGGAAGCATTACTGAAGTTTAGACACTAATACATCGGTTTAACATTTTTACTCCATTGGATGAATCCATTGCTATTCGTTGATTGAGTGGCTTACAGGCTTGTGGTTAAAGAATCAACCATGCCACCCTGGTCCCTGGTACGATTCCCGGTCGCACCAATTACTATGGCTTAAGTGCCCTAGGGCAAGGTACCCACAGTGAGTACAAAAAATATTCAGACCTTTTTGTTTCATTGCAGTCATCTGAAAATCAAAAAAGGTAATTTATTTCGCATTATTGTACACTCAGCACCTTATCATGACAGAATAACCACAGAAATGTGGACATTATTGCAAATTTATAAAAGAAAAGCAAAGCTCATACATATTCAGACACTAACTCATGCAGTCCATTTCTTCTGATCCGTCTTCAGATGTTTCTACTCCATTGGAGTCCAGCTGTGGTTTAATTA
This sequence comes from Xyliphius kryptos, assembly GCA_025769995.1. Classification (NCBI taxonomy): domain Eukaryota; kingdom Metazoa; phylum Chordata; class Actinopteri; order Siluriformes; family Aspredinidae; genus Xyliphius; species Xyliphius kryptos. The sequence continues at coordinate 6,932 of JAOUQT010005557.1, read as the reverse complement.
AACTGATTGGACTGAATTAGAAAAGGCCTGTCCATATAAAACCTCACAGTGCATGTCAGAGCAAATGAGAACATGAGGTCAAAGACTAAACTGTGGCATGGAACAGATCTGACCAAAGTTACAAAAGAGTTTCTGTCGCATTCAAGGTTCCTAAGAACACTGTGGCCTTCATAATCCTTAAACGAAAGTAGGTTGGAATAACCACAACCTAGACCTGGCCGTCCAGCCAAACTGAGCAATGCTGAAAGAGCCTTGGTGAGACAGGTAAAGAAGAACCCAACGATCACTGTGGCTGAGCTTCAGAGGTGTAGTAGGGAGATGGGAGAAAGTTCCACCAACTCAACGAGCACTGCAGCCCTCCACCAAGCCTCTCCTCAGTGCAAGACACATGAAAGCCATCCTGAAGGACTCCCAGACTACGAGAAATAAGATTCTCGGTCTGATAAGACGAAGATTGAACTTTTTTCTGTAAATTCTAAGCCTTTTTGTGGAGAAAATCAAGCACTACTTGTCACCCGCCCAATACAATCCCAACAGTCAAACATGGTGGTGGCGGTAACATTATGCTAGGTGGTGTTTTTTTGGCTGCAGGACCTCAGACTGGACTGAATGGTCACCTACCGACAAGACAATGACCCTGAGCACACAGGTAAAATAACAAAAGAATGGCTTCAGAACAACTCTGTGACCATTCTTCACAGGCCAAGCCAGAGTCCTAACCTAAAGCCAATTAAGTATAATTGAAGAGACCTGAAAATGGCTGTCCAGCAACAATCACCATCCAAATTGAAGGAAATGGAGAGGATCTGCAAGGAAGAATGGCAGAGGATCCATGGTGTGAAAAACGTGTTGCATCCATCCCAAGAAGATTCATGGCTGTACTAGTTTAACAGGGTGCTTCTACTCAATACTGAGCAAAGGGTTTGAATACTTATGACAATGTGATCTTTTAGTTTTTGGTTTGTTTTTTTTTGCAAAAATGTCCACATTTCTGTTTTTTTCTGTTCAAATGGGGTGCTGAGTGTACATTATTGAAAAATATGTAAAAAAAAAAAAAAAATATTTTAGCAAATGGCTGCAATATAACAAAGAGTGAAACATTTAAAGGGGTCTGAATACTTACCCACTGTAACCCTGATTGCTCCCCAGGCGCTTTATACAAAGATTTAAGGAGGCTTTGTTACCATTATCACCACATGTGGCATGTTACAAAAATGAAATTACGACCCAGAGTAACCCTGTTCTTTAAAGTTTAAAAAAGAAGAAGATATAGGTACAAATATGGAATATATAATGCAACAATTTTACATTTAAATTTTGCAGCATATGAAATAGAGCCAGCAGAGTATGTAGATTTTGTAGCACATATGTAAACTTTTAACATGTGAATGAAGTATGAGGTAGATGGATGAGATGAAGTGATATGGTGACCAGTGAGGGAAAATGATGTGGTCTAACGGTAATGTGTTTGTAAAATTGTGTTTGAGGAGTTTAAGAGTCTTACAGCTTCTGGTATGAAGCTGTTCCTCAGTCTGCTTGATCTGCACTTAATGCTCCGCAGTCTCATTCCTGAAGAGAGAGGAACAAAAAGTGTGTGTGCTGGGTGAGTGGGGTCCTCCTTCATGATGCAGGAGGCCCTTTTCCTGCATTTGGAGGTGTAGATGTCCGTGGTGGTGGGAAGACTGACAAAACTGCCTAACGCTTCGGACACATGTCCTCACTTCACCAGTGTGTGTGAGTTTTACTGCATGGATAGGTTAAATATGGAGGACAAATCGCAATGAAAAACGATCCGATTTCCAATGAGCACTAAGCCGGTATCCTGTTACTCAGCAATCTTTTCAAATGTTCACTTTATAAAAGACCAGTTTCCAAATAATTTTGTTTTAAATACACACAACATGTTATTTAAACCTTGCTTTTTTTAAATTATAGTGTGTTTGTAAACCTTTTATAAAAGCAACAAGTCACTCAAGGTTGTACATTGTGGTAAATAAATCATGGGAAAGGTGATTTATTTACAATAATACACACCCTCTCACGTTTAATTGTATCAGAGACTACGCAATGCAGGACTAAAAAAAAACCTTCGCCAAAACAGTCACATATTGGCAGTGCTCCTTCTGGAATCATCTACCTTCTGGTTTCTTAGTCCACTACCTTAACTGCTGAGCCTCAACTGCCCTAAGTTGACATGCACAATATATCTTCCAGCATTAAGGAGCGGCTGCGTTTCAACAAGCAGAGACAGGGAAGCGATTCATGCAGGATGGGAGGTGAAGACAAGGACATTCTTTAATCCTCACAGAAGGGCCACTTCACTGTGTGATTGCAACAGAGCGGAGCAAATGACAGACAAGCCTCTGAGAACAGAGTCCCTTCCACACGCCATGAGCGCATCTCTCTAAACGAGATGGAGAGATGAGCGTAAAGGGCCTCTGCGCCCGGCCCGAGTGCAGTCCGTGGGTCAATCCAGTGCAGAGCGGCTTCTCCGAAACTTCACTCAAGTTCATAAAAATCCATTACAATACCAAAGTTGCTCACGGAATTTCCGAAATTAATGACCGATTAAGAGAGTGCTGGAGGAGGGAGGGTGAGAGATTGAGGGAGAAGGGGGAGAAAAAAAAAAATCAATAAACACTAGATGGCCTGTAAAAGCATTATAAATATAAGTAACATTCCACCATTAGAGGAGATTTGGAAAAAAAAAAAAAAAGAAGCAAATGCTAATGAGGCATAGAGAGGCCATTCTAGTCCATTAAGGGCTCTTACTAGTGGAAATAGCCTCTCTGTGAGGTTATCTAGTGGCCAACCCCACAAACTCCAGTCACTATTCAAACCGCACTCCCATTTCACACTGACGCGCTGGATAAATGTGCCTCTCCTACACTTACAAACCAAAGGAAAAACTAATGGCTTGGGCGAAGTTTTTTTTCCCTCCAAGCAAGCATTTTTATTCATTATGCACTTGTCTGCATTTATGGCTACTGGAAAGCAATCTGCGATCAGAGACGCTGGATTAAAAGATTAAGTAGAGATTAGAATTTCCCCACATTCGGAAGTGAAGAGCTTAGAAAGATAGTGTGCTAAATTATAGATTCAGTTTGAATGAAGTCAGCAAACAAGTGATTAAAACAGCACCAAATTTGTGTTATGACTGATCACATAGGTGTACATACACTTCCTGGTGCAAAAAAGGTCACATACTCTAAAACATATAGAGTACTAGGCAAAAATTGGACACACCTCATTTTTGCTCCACTTATTGACCACTGTATCAGTTCCACTTATCGTAAAAATGAACTTAGTAGTTCTCCAGTTGCAGACTGTAGTTCATATGTTTGTGGTGTGTAGTCCCCCTTACTCTGTTTTCTAATGACCAGGACCCCAATAGTAGCACCTCAGAGCAAGTATTATTTGGTTGGTGCATTATTCTTATCCCAGGTGTTTAAACAAAACTACAGCAGCACTGCTGCACTAAAACCCCCTCACCGCATCTGTATCACTGCAGAACTGACAATAAGCAATGCAACACTCAAATTATACCTGTTATGTGATGCAACTGACCAATAGAGAAAAGAGAGTAAACTTAAGTGCATGTCCATATATATATATATATATATATATATATGGAAACTACAATGTATAATTTTTAAATAACTTGTGTGTTACTGCTGCAATTAAGTATTTTAACACCTGACGATCAGCAAAAATTCTGGCCTTAAAGACCTGTTGGTCAACCTCTAAAAACTCCACCGCCACTCCACTCATTATTCTAAATTAGAAGCACCTGTTTGAGGTCGTTAGCTGCATAAAGACACCTGTCCATCCTACACAATCAGTAAGACTCCAACTACTAACATGGCTAAGACCAAATAACTGACCTCCACCAGGCTGGAAATGGTTACAGGGCAATTGCCACCAAGCCGCTTAGTCAAAAAAGGTCGGTAAGAGCAGTTATTAGAAAATGGAATAAGATAACCATGACTGTTAATCTGTTTCGGACTGGGGCTCCATGCAAGATCTCACCTCGTGGCGTAGCAGTGAGCCTTAAAAAGGTTAAGGAATCAGCCCAGAACTACATGAGAGAAGCTGGTCAATGAGCTGAAGAGCACTGGCACCACTGTTTCCAAGGTTACTGTGGGTAATACACCAAGACTCCATAGTTTAAAGTCTTGTACGGTACGGAAGGTTCCCCTGCTCAAATCAGCACACGTCCAGGCCCGTCTTAAGTTTGCCCATGACCATTTGGATGATCCAGAGGAGTCATGGGTGTAAGTTCTGTGGTCAGATGAGACCAAAATAGAACTTTTGGCATCAATTCCACTCGCCGTGTTTGGAGGACGAAGAATGAGGAGTACCATCCCAAAAACACAATCCCTACTGTGAAGCATGGGGGTGGAAACATCATGCATTTGTGGGTGTTTTTTTGCACATGGGATAGGACGACTGCACTGTATTAAGGAGAGGATGACCGGGGCCATGTATTGTGAGATTTTGGGGAACAACCTCCTTCCTTCAGTTACAGCATTGAAGATGGGTCATGGCTGGGTCTTTCAACATGACAATGACCTAAAACACACAGCCAGGATAACCAAGGAATTGCTCCATAAGAAGAATATTAAGGTTCTGGAGTGGCCTAGCCAGTCTCCAGACCTAAACCCTATAGAAAATCTTTAAGGGGAGCTCAAACTCCATGTTTCTCAGCGACAGCCTAGAAACCAGGATGATGTGGAGAAGATCTGTGTGGAGGAATGGCCCAAGTTCCCTGCTGCAGAGTGTGCAAACCTGGTGAAAAACTACAGGAAACGTTGGACCTCTGTAATTGCCAACAAAGGCTACTGTACCAAATATTAACATTGATTTTCACAGGTGTTTTAATACATATTTGCAGCAGTAACACACAAAAATTATTAAAAAAAAAAAATAAAAAAATCATGCATTGTAATTTCTTTCCATATTATATTTCAGTCCCCTCCGTGATTTTTAAGTGTGCAGGGTGTTCAAATACTTGTTTTCCTCACTATAAATATATAGAGAGTAAAATACTTAACTTTAAATTACTTTTTTTTTTACCCAAAAACCATCCTTAGAAAAAAAAAAAAAGAAAAAAAGAAAAAAGACAAATGTTTACTTAATACCTTAGAGTTATATAAAGTGGTTACCAGAAAAAAATATGTTAAAACTGGACCATTAAAAACATATATTTTTAAAAAAAAAAGCAAATGAGAGAGAGCGCGAGAGAGAAAGGTATATACACCTTCACACTGCTATTAGAAGGACTGAAAGCTGGTCCTCACAAAGCAAGTCATTCAGTTTTAAAATTAAATCATACTGTTTTATAGTCCATTTGTAGTTTTGGTTCATTTTAAGGTAACTGAGATAAGTGGAATGTGCATGCATTGTGTGCGAGTACGTGTGCGTGTGTATTATTTTTCAAAATTAGCAATGTAAACAAGATCACAAAAGCATCTATAATTTAACAACTCAACTACTCCATTGAAAAAAAAAAAAAAAAAAGAAAAATTTCTTGTGATAAAATCGTTAGCCGTTTTATTTTACTGTTACACATCAATAGTGAATCAAACAAACTGCTCTAATCTTAATAAAAACTTCCATGAGCTACAGAACCTGATTGCTGGGTTAAAATACAGACTTCTTTGGCAGATTTCAGGAAACCCGATAATGGCTTAAGTCCATTTAGAGGACTGGAATATATCATTTACAGCGGCACTTGAATGATCAGACAACGGCTGAAATCTGATGATCGGCTTATTAGCGCATATGTGTTTAAAGGGGAAAAAGTAACAGGACATAAATAAAACAGGTTTGTCATTAAGAGCATTGCTGTGCTTTAATGTACACTGTATGTGTGAGGAGAGAAACCTTGCCTTTTGAAGAAATGGTACTCACTTGAGTGGAATGCGTGGGACTGCTGTGGGAGTGGACGCCACTGTGACTACCTGCAGAATCTGTTCCAGGGCCGAGAGACCCCCACCCACCTGAAACGCTACCTGATCCGCGTTACTCTGTTTGTAAGAGATAGAGAGATAGAGAGAGATAGAGAAAGAGAGAGAGCGAGATGTCATGAACATGCACGCAGAGACAAACAGGTCAGGTATCATGTTGCAGTAGAGGATCCAGTCCCGCTCTCAGAGCCTCCCTCGCTCCTAAACTTAGAGTTAAAAAGCTCTGATCCCCAAAGAATTTCTGTTAAATCTCAAAAGAAGTGTACCACCTTTCCCACCCCCACCCCCACTCCCACCCCACCCAAACCACCACCTCCCACAAAAACCCCAGCATAGCTCGACACAAACGCAGAGCTGAACACAAAACAGGGGTGGTCCAGTCTAACATGAGCTGAGGGAATACAAGGGCACAGAGTTTAAAAACCCATGAAACAATAATGAGAAAGTCGCAGAGGTTACGCAAAGTCCCAGCGAGAAGACGTGAAAATCTGTACGGCAACAGGTTTCGAATGCAACGTTGGGTATAAAGCGCTTTAACACGAGGGTCAAGCAAACAGCCCCTGAAACTCATATGGTGTGGCTGAGCGTCCCTGTCCAGAAGAGGACATAAAATAGTCATTCAAAGGAGGTGCTTTTCAAATCAAACTGTTTACGGACTTGACGTTTTTACACCCATCATAAAATTCCTAGGAGTTCAAAGTGGGAGCTCTTTAAGTGACTCAAGACAAAGATCCGCAGATCTTTTTTTCCTAAAGTAGGAAATACGAGTCTCGGGGTCTGATCGTGGCGTTGAAATGTCTATTAATAATAACAACCGGAGTGAAAGCATCATATTTATTCCATCAATTCTGACCCAACTGTAAACCTTTAGGTTTTATCCACTAGCTTTAAAATAAATAACCAGTAAAAAAATGGTGGTTAGCACGTTCGCCTGTCAGTGCTGGGGATTCAGATTCCAATCCT
>JAOUQT010005550.1:0-12423 GCA_025769995.1 Xyliphius kryptos | reverse complement strand
CAGGTAGGGATTCGAACCGGGAATCCCCAGCGCTGAGAGGCGAATGTGCTAACCACTAAGCCACCGTGCAGCCCCTAAAATTAAATGATTTTAATAAAGTATCTGAAACACTAATCTCATTGATCATGCATTTGAGGTCAATATTATACATACACTTTATAAATTACTTCATAATATTACAAAGATTTAAAGGACATAAATCCATCTTATGGGTTTTGGTTATGGTTCTATAAACCCCAAAAGTGCATTATTAAAATCATTGCTCAAAAAAGTAATAAAATCTGTTTATCTTATATAGCTTATTTACCAGTATCAGATACCAAAACTTTCATTTATTTCTAAAAATAAGTCCTCTCTTCTGCGATTATTAATTTGTAAACTAACAATATTTATAACTGGTTGTCTTAACCAGTAGCATATGTGTCTACCATTAGGGGCTTGGTAGAATGTTGGCTCATAGCTCGAAAAACAAAAATAACAAATGTGAGCTCAAAAAGGCTAAATTTGAGCAGTTTGACATGAAACAACAGACGTATTGCCAGTTTTGTATCTGCTACGGAGTTAAAAGAATGAGAAAAAAAGTACAGAAAATGCATCGGATGAGTCACATGCCAGTGATCAGTTGATGGCTTTTGTTTGGGGCACAATGGTACTTCATTCAGACTAGAAATTGTTCTTTCAGCTCATGCCCACCCCAACCATCATTCTCTGGCTTCCTAGCAGTGACATGCAAAACAGAGCTATAAATAATTCAGTGCTTGGGTGATAATATACAAATCCTATTTCCAAAAAAGTTTAAACACTTTCTAAAAAAAAAATCATAAATAAATAATAATTATAAATCTGTGTTTTGTTTATTCACTTGAACATTAGTGCAAAACTGTCGGTGTTTTCAACAAAGAAATTAATTCTATTTGTTTAACAAATTTAAAAATGGATGCCAGCAATGCTATTTCAAAAGGTAAGACAGAGGGTTGTGAACACAACACACTTTTATATAATTATACTGCTAAATCATTTAGGAGCAATTAAAGATAATAACTGTTGCAGTTTTGCAAGTAAAATTCACAATGTGTTATAAAATGCCTGGCAAAAAAGTGTAAAGTTCTATTCGTATGCAAAAGGAAGAAAAGATACTTTATTTAATAATAAAAATATATGTTACATTACATTTCTCCATAAAGTTCATGAGCAAACATACAAATGCCCCATGCTTTGGCCAATAATGCACTCCCTTTCCAATTTGCATTTTTGGTTGGTAAAAATCTATATTGTCTAACAGTATCATCGCTGGCGCAGTAACAGCTGCACTGCATTACATTACATGGGATGCTTAAATAAAGAAAACGTTATAAAGTGATCCATTTTGCCTATTGTTATTGTTGTAAACACAGAGGAATTTGTCCTCCATATTTCACACATCTCTGCAGTAAAACACATACTGGTGAAGTGAGCATATGTACCCGGAGCAGTGGGCACCCGGGGAACAATTTGGGCTTGGTGCCTTGCTCAGTCACTTTAGCCATAGTACATGGTGGGTCGAGGAATCCAACCAGGGACCATACCACAAGCCTATGATTGCCCCATCCAAGTATCAAACAAACTTTATGGATAGGGTCAGAACACAGGGTCAGCTATGATATAGCACCCCTGGTGTAATGAGAGTGATGGGCCTTGCTCAAGAGCCCACATTGGTAACCTGAGTTAATCAGTTAACTTGCGATTTGATTCCCTAACCTTCAGATTGATAGCCCCACACCCTTACCGTTGAGCTACCACGCCTGTAATTAAGTCATCAAGATAGAAAAGCAGGCACCACCATCATCAACCTGCAGATTCATAGAGCACAGCCCTAACTTCATCAAAGCAAACTATTACCGGTACGGTATTTAGGTAATGATTAAAAAAAGTTGTGTTCCTTGTAATCAACAATACCCAACATTAAGTATATAGTGAGTGATAACTTTTTTATTATGTAAGATAGCAAATTCTAAATAACTGTGATTTCAGGGTCATTTATAGGTTTGTTGATTGTATTAATCAATTTATGATTATATATTAACGTACGCCTAGTAATAAATAAGTTCTTACAAAAGCTTGTATTGTACAACGTTCAAGGTATTATCAGAAACTTGTGTCTACATGGCTGACTTTTAATCTACTGGCAAAAACTTCATAAAAATAAAGTATTCAATCGCTTTTTCTTTTAATGCATATACTAATGTATGCTATATTATTAGTATACCAAATATACTAAAAAAGTGGTAACGTTCATTTTCTAAAGTCTCTGTTACCATGCTTTATATAATTTGTCTATAAACAATTTATATTTTTGTTGTTAAATTTGTCCTATAATTAAAAGAAACTTTAGTAAAACTTCACAAAAAAATCTAAAGTTGGGCGACACTGTGGCTTAGTGGTTAGCACGTTCGCCTCTCAGCGCTGGGAATTCCCAGTTCGAATCCTGATCTGGGTGGATTTTCCATGTTCACCCCGTGACCGTGTGGGTTACCTCCGGGTTCTCCAGTTTCCTCCCACAGTCAATTTAACAACATGCTTGGGAACAGTAAACCTTTAGGTGTAATGAAATTTATTTTAACTTTTTTATTTATAGGTAGGTTTGTATATTATTCTTTATATACACTGCACACACTACACACAGCAGGTAAAGTGTGGAGGAAGGCTAGATTAACTAATAATAACCTGAGGCTGGGGATAGTAGTGGATTAGTATAGGCTAAATGCCATGGACACACTTTTAATAAAGGAAGCATAAATGGACATTCCCTAATCTTTTAATTTGCATGTTTATATGCAGATATTAAATTGGGATCTTACATAAATTATATATCAATTTTGTTTTCTAAAAAAAACACTTTAATGTGAATTAAAATGTAATTCAATATATATTTATATATATATTTTTAATACTTTTCATTAAATAAAGTGGGGAGTTCTGCGTACATCTCCACAGATTGGGTGATCATCAGCACTATATATATATATATATATAGCTCAAAACTCAAAAAAACACATTGTAACTCCAGGTCAACCACACTTCTGCGAAATCAATTTCACTTGCTGTTGTGCAAATGGAAGAGACAGGTAGAAATGAGGCGCACTTCGCAGGTGGTGACCACACACCATTTCTCTGTTCTCATCCTTTCTGGATGACGTTTTGGTCACTTTTGGTTTTGGTTATTTTGTTATTTTAAGGTGTCTTCAACCCACAGAAGTTGCTCAGGTAGTGCAGCTTATCAATGCCAGCTGTTGCAGGAAGGTTTGCTGTGTCTGTCGGCACAGTGTCCAGAGCATGGAGCAGATACCAGGAGACATGGAGTAGAGAACATCACCCTTATCAGGAGCATGCCCAGGCGATGTGGGCTGAAGTTGGATCAGCCGGACATTTGATTTTCCACTTTAATTTTGAGTAGGATTCCAAATCCAGACCTCCATGGGACAAAAATTTTGATTTACATTTTGATCCTTTTTATGTAATTTTGTTATCAGCGCATTCCACTATGTACTAAATAACAATTTTTACCTAAAATATTTTATACATTGAGATCTAGGATGTGTTATTTTTGTGTTCCCTTTATTTTTTTGAGCACACAGACACACACACACGCAAACTGTACAAAGTGCTTGTTCTAAGTCCCTTAAACATTTGAAACAATATATAGATATATTAATTGCATGGCTGCATGATCAACATTAATTGCTGACCTTACATGATTATGACCATTACATGACCCTAACATGATTATGATCTTAACTAAATAGTCAGTTTTCACAGTTAATTTAACAATACATTTTGCAACTGCATCCTAAAAGGAACAACTTTGCATCATTTTATTTCTGTACAGAATGATATTCGTTTTGTAATACATATTTCAACATATTTTAGCTCTCCATGACGTGCATTTCTGCAGCATACTGACTGTTAATATTCATTCACGACTGAACCACAAAACCTAATCCACATTGGACTTCATACTTATTGCAAGTTATTGCAAGATGCTTGTTAATGGTTAATTATGATTAATGTTGTGTCAATGTAACATTTCTGTACTCACATCAGCCTTTTCTACTACCAGTAATCAGAGGTTGATTCTGATTTTACTGTACTCAAAACAAACACAATAAAAGGACCAAGAATACCATATGACTAAATGTAATTTTATATTTGTTGTATATTTAGAAATAAGTAAAATCAAATAGTGAATCCATAATTAAATTTATGTTCGAAGTATATAAGTTGAAATGCTTTTAATGAAAGCATTATTTTATATAATGCAACTGTGATATAGAGTTAAATTGTTGTAAAATACATAAAGCCAATTTTTAAAGTATTTTGAAAGCAAGAGTTCCTCATCCAAATGTTGCCGGATTCCTCATTACTTAATAATGAATTCGTTAGTTTAAAAGCTTTGAACACCCAGGACAGGGTGACAATCCATCGCTGGGCATGTGGTTTAAAAAAAAAAAAAAAAATTAATATATGTTTTTATATTTTTCTGAACTTTATATGAGCTCCTTGGTTCCATCACTTAAGGCTTTTTCTGTAGTACCATCCTCCCTATAGTTTTCCAATCGAGTCCAAGGTACTGGGTCAGCTTTTTTCACCTTAAGTCACCATTGTTTGTGTTTCATGACTCTGCTCCTGGGTAAACCTCCTTTCCAGTATGTTGATTCATTAGGACTTTCCGGTGTGGTAATTCAATTAGGTCTCAACTGAGTATTTATCCATGGGACCTTTCCAGTGTGTTAATTCAATTATGCATTTCCTGTGTGCTTATCCAACGTCCTTTATAGTTTGTAAATCATCTGAAAATTTTAAATAATTTCTAAGAATTATCTGTAACTTAAAAGACCATGAGTGGTCCAAATCAAATATTCCCAGCATCGGTTTTAAATCTTTTTTTTTCTGTGGCCTATATTTCTAGTATAAACTACAATGTAGTATTTCAGGTGCCGATCGCCAGTATGTCAGTAACTGTAAGTAAGTAATTTCAGTAACACTGATGTTCTGCAAGTCATATTCTCGATATAAACTAAACATTTTTAATAATTATTAATCATTTGATTATTTGGTTACAACATATCCGTTTCCTATCTTTACTCAATACAAATGGTTAGATTGTGGTAAGGGGCTAAAAAATTACAGAATTGTGAAACTAATGCATTTATTTAAAAAAAAAAAAAAGGCAGTCACCAACAAGTAAAGCCTGAGAAAAGTTTTTGCCAGCAGCTGTGCGGTCTAAAAATCAGTGCCATCCAACACATCTATTACAAGTCATGGATTTCTTTGACTGGCATTTCCTCCTTCTCCACACCCCACCCATCCAAACATTCTCCTCCTATATTTTGCTGTTTTCCCCCAACTACCCTGTAATAACCATCACAAGGAATCACTTGAAGCCAAATTTACTTAAGTAACTATACATTTTTAGCCATAAAATTTCTGTAATTTATTTCAAGAAACTATTAATTTCACCTAAAGTCTTTATGTCCATGTATGCACATTCATACTCCGACTAAAAGTCAATTTTGAGTATTCAGCAGTGCCTACAGCAATGTGTGGAGGTGCACAAAAAATCAGTGTGCGTAGTTGTGCATGCATTCATGATTCCTGTGAAGGAGTAGCAGGCACTGATGTGAGCTGACACATCTTAGTGAGCAGTATGACGACCCTGTGTACCTCTGGCAGTGTGTGCGTGAGTGTGTAACAGTAATGGTTCAGTAAAGGGAAACTGGGAGCTAATATGAGACGGCAGTGCTTACAGAGGAGATTGAGGATGCTGCGGGCCTTCATGTGCATGTCTATGCATTTAGGCTGGTTGTGTCCTTATTATTATAGAAATTTGTCAGTTTTAAAATAAAAATAGAACACCAACCCAAAAAGTCAACTGCCTGAGCGGCCACTTAGAAGACACAGGAATATTAAATTTATGAGTAAAGGAACATGTGTAGGTCATTATTTGATTTAACTTACCGAGTGGTTTGAGGATGTTACTGCTGACCTCCTCTGTGTTTTCTGTTACCTTCTCCTTCTTTTCTTTGTGGCTGGTACGCCGCCGGTGACGTCGCCGTCGTCTGTAGCTTTTAGGAATGTGCACACCGATGTAGACGGTGTGATGACCTAAATAAAAAAAGATATAATTCAATAAAAGCTAAATTTATCAGCTAATCTAGAGCAAATATCTTGTTTCTCCATTGTCTTAATCAAAAGTCTATCCATCCATCATCTGCCGCTTAATGCTCTATTAGGGTCGAGCGAGGGTTCTCCATGCCCATCCAAAAGAAAATGTTTTGGGTGCTGCACACACTCACATACAATGTGGAAAGTTAGAGCAACCATTTTACCCAAAATCCATGAGTTTGGACTGTGGAAGGAAACCAGAGAACCCGGAAGAAACCCATGTGCACAAAAAGAGAACATAGAAACTCAGATTAGGATTCAAATCTGTATATATATTTATATGCTGTGCTACGGTGGAGAGTTTTATATCAAATTTATACATCAAATAAAATACCCCTGTGGCGCAGCCCAGGTATTCTTCTAAATATATGTATATATACTTATTATTATAAGTTTCTCTGATTTTATTTAATTGCACAAAATGAGAAATGGTCAAAATAACAAAAAAGATGCAGCGCTTTCTGACCTCAAATAATGCAACGAAAACAAGTTCATAATCATTTAGAAACAACAAAACCAATGTTTCAACTCAGGAACAGTTCAGAAATCAGTATTTGGTGGAATAACCATGATTTTTAATCACAGCTTTCACGCGTGGCATGCTTTCCGCCGATCTTTCACACTGCGTTTAGGTGACGTCATGCCTCTCCTGGTGCAGAAATTCAAGCAGTTTGATGGCTTGTGACTATCCATCTCCACCGTAGTGTAATGTAACGTATTGTTATAAAGCGATGTTTGGGGCAATTCAAAACTTAAATAAATTTGTGGAATAAATGTAGTGGGAATATTGACTATGGTGTCCACACTGTTGCTTTTATAATAGGGAATGAAGGAGCCAAAGCAAGATCTTGCGTTTGATGGCGAGATCGAACAAACCACTGAATGTAAGAAGGTCAGAAGTATTTCGTTTTCCCAAGGACTAGATAGGGAATCACAATGCAATGTTTCAGCCTTGTAGATACTCAGGAAGTAGAAGAATAAGTAATAAGTTAGTGGGGGCTTTAGCATTTATAGGTATAGATTATGTAAATGAATTGCACTGGAAGAGATAGCGGTGAATTTTTATATGAATTTAGTATGATGTGTAGCTTTAGCTGTAGTAAGTAAACGTTCATAAAATGAAATCATTTTTTTATGGTCGTAATTTTTTTTTAAATGGGTGCTTCGATTTTTTTTTTTCTATTCCATGCCTGATGCAGCATCATTTTCTTCAGGTAGATGTTGCATGGTGTTGGTCACATACAGTAATACATTGCAACCAATGCAAACTGTGCTGAGAATGAAGGGTAAGTCCCCGTTACCGGTCTGCTCATTCCGTAAGAACACTGTCTGCAGAAAACAGGCATCACACACTTTTAACAGTAAGAGTGAAAGTGTCATACGGCACGACATCCACTTCTCTCTTACAAATGTGAGCAGCCAGCATGATTGGACGCTCGCAAGCACACACTAGTCTTGTGAAACACAGCACCAGTCTTGCACATAGAAGAGGGTGTGTTGTGTGAATGAGAATTTCCACATGGGAACAGAGACGAGCGTAATGACAGAACAGTACAACCAATCACTAAGCAAACCACCGGAGAACGTTTAAATACAATTACCGCTCAGTGCTGGGTCTAAAAGCCTGATTGTGCAGAGGCCCTTCACTAAATATGTGGTTGTGGCTGCACATGAAAACACAGGAAAGCCAAACTGGTTTTAAGCTAGGGGGGTGTTTTTTTTAAGAGTTGTCCTGGGCAGTATTATGGAAAATATTAGGTGTTGGTTGTTTAAAAAAATAGTTCATATACTATGTACATTACATCACCAGAGTTGAGACTCACATTAAAAATGAGTAAAAAAAATAAAAAATAATAAAAAAATAATAAAAAACAACAATATTAATAAGGCACCCTATGGTCTCAAAGTCAAAACTTTCTGTTCAGCTCAGTTTAACCTACCACACCCGTTTAACTTATTTAGAAGCTTTTATGGGGTTAAGCTAAAAAGATCTTTAGAACCACCATCAGATGCCACCTTCATGCCAAATATCATTTGGCACATTTCCCATCACCTCATCCTTTTTTTTTCCCCCCGTCACCTTATGACTGATGTCATCCACACAGTTTGTTTGATGGTCTATGACGCTGTGGAGCCGTTTTTCCTACAAATGCCCTGGGTACATACATCATGCCGATGAAGTGTATATGTGCCAATAGCCGACTGTATGCAAATTTCAAAACATTTGCAAAACTGAAGCATTTAATACTAATTCCTTTGAAATAAAAACCTATTCAAATTTGATTTAAAAATAAAACTGTATATAAATGGCACATATTAAATTTTATTGTTTAATATAGATTTAACAATAAAAAAGCCTATTACATTCGAGAGAATATATGATTGATCAATTTTACCGTCATTGAAAATGAGTCTGTTAGTGAAGGATAATGATATATTACCCTGATATTCTTCCCAGCTAAGTCTGACAAAAGGTTGCTATTAAAAATATCCACATTCTAAAACAAATTGTTTAATCAAAAGTAAAGAATTTTTAATTTAAATTTCTTAAATTGCCAAAATTATGAATTCATTCAATAAATTAGGACTGGTGGCTTTTTAAATTATTTAAATATATACTGGAGACATACAGTGTATCAGAAAAGTGAGTACACCCTTTACATTTCTGCAGATATTTAAGTATTTCATGGGACAACACTGACAAAATGACCCTTTGACACAATGAAAAGTAGTCTGTTTGCAGTTTATAGAACAGTGTTAATTTATTATTTCCTCAAAATAACTCCATATACAGCCATTAATGTCTAAATCACCGGCAACAAGCGTGACTACACCCCTAAGCGAGGGAAAATAACAAGCAATGCTTTTTATTTTCCTTCAAAATGTCATGTGACTCGATAGTGTTACTAGGTTTCAGGTGTGCATTTTGTGTTCAATTTGGTAGTACAGCTCTCACACTCTCTCATACTGGTCACTGAATGTTCCAACATGGAGTTACAGGGGTTAATAGCCCTACTTAAAAACCTACACTGACCAATCTGTACAATGGGTTTAAATTCTCAACCCTCTAATAGCCCCAAACTCTACCCACTAAGCTACCGAACCCACATACTGTTTAGCAAACCAAGCAGACTGTCTATGGATGAAACCCAAGCATCAAACAACCACTGAAATCTAATAAATGGCAAATGTTTAGTAAAGCTTTCAGAGTTTACAGCTGTTACGGTCATTACATAATATTTTACTAACCTCATTCACTTTCCACACAGATTGTATTTCCAAGAAATCAGTGTTTCAAGTGCAATTCCATTTTAAAAACTCCAAAAAAAATACATACTCTGATCTGAGTGCAAGGTCTTTGCTTTGTTAATTGTTAATCACAATTATCAGCTTGAAAATTAATTGTCAGATAAAATTTCACAATTGTTACAGCCCTGTTTACAGATAAGACTCACTCTTCCTGGGAACACATTTTATCAACAGGTAATAAATGAAAGCACTTTTGCAATCCAGTGCATCAATTGTTCATTCATTAATTTAGGTTGTAAGAGAAAGGAAACAGCCTGGACAGGTCAGCATTCTATCTTGCATGTTTATGGACTGTGGAAGAAAACAGGAGCTTCCTAAGGAATCCCACACAGATCGAGGATATGCAAACTCCACGTTGAAAGACTCCTGTCTGCTCTGCCTGGAAACTGAGCCTTGGATTTACTAGCAGAAGAGTAAAATCTGGAAAGCTTTTGACTGTCTAGCATAACAATTTAGCACAGGCCACTGTTGCATTAATATACATACTGTACTAGTGCAAAGGTGAATACACCCCCTTCCTGCTCCATTGTCTATTTTCTCAATTTACCATATAGATGAACTTTGTAGTTTTACAATTACAGACTGTAGTACATCGGTTTTCTTGTTTTCGTTAGTCCTCTGTTGGTTCAATCAAATAATGCTGTACTTGATTAATGTCTGTAATTGTAGAACTACAAAGTCCATCTTTATGGCAAGTGGAACTGATAACATGGACGATCAGTAGAGCAAAAAAGTGTGTCCAAACTTTCAACTAGAACAATATATCCTGAAATGCTTTTATGGAAGTAGAAAACCATCACCGCATTCTGTGAACTTGAGCTGATTCGCTGTGATCGGACTTCTTAGTCTTGCAGCAATTATCCACAGAGTCTTACAGATCTTTCAAAGGGTTCTTATGTAATAATAATTTAGGAAGTGGAAGTGAAGCTGAAATTATTTTGAAATACTTTATAAACAGAATTTCCTAACTTTTCAAGCATTGTGCATTTTAAATTTTTTCAGATTAAAAATTAAAGTATATAAAGTATATAATTAAATATAATGTAAAAATAATTGTACAGCTCCGTCATCAAATTCAACAAAATAATAGATACATACATTTACAATATTATCTATGTTCAAAATTACCCAAAAACCTGTTTTTAATTTTTAAAATAGGCAAACATTTAAACTATACAGAATACAAGATTTAACTGTAGCAGCCCTCAAAGCCTATTGTTAAATTATTATATTGTCGAGTTAAAGTCAAATAATACCGTGGAGTTGTGGTTGTACGAATGCTATGTTAACAAATTCAAAGAAACTACACTTAAAAACTGTTACTGCATATAATTACACAACAGGAAATGACATCCAAAACCTTAATGTCAGCAGATGAGTGTCAATTGTTTCCTCACTATCCTCTGGGATACCATTTGGTGATCTGAGCAAAACATGTAAATAAATGTGAACAACTTCCTTTAAGCAGTATATACAGGAAACAGCCTCTCTTTTTAAGAGGACAGCTTGACATATGAAAAAAAGTGTTCTTCATCAGCAGGAATTCAAGTGGAGAGACTAAGGAAATATTTTGTCAGCATTAAGAAAGCAGGAAGCAATGGA
This sequence comes from Xyliphius kryptos, assembly GCA_025769995.1. NCBI lineage: Eukaryota > Metazoa > Chordata > Actinopteri > Siluriformes > Aspredinidae > Xyliphius > Xyliphius kryptos. Next base: position 1,311 of record JAOUQT010005550.1, on the reverse strand, counting down.
TTTAAATCCTCTAGTGTTCATCGACACAGTGATACCGGTTAGCAAGTAATCAGAACTTACAATAGCACACTCACCACAATTCTTGCAAGTGGATTAGACCAGAGATTTTACGACTATCTAACCTCAGAGTTTTAATTCATCCATCCATTATCTTCCCCTTAATCCTGTACTATGGTTGTAGTGTGGTTCCCCATGCCCATCCAGGGGAGAATGCTTCGGACCGGGCAGACACACCCAGGACAGGGTGCCAATCACTGGGCACACACTCACACAGCCACGCACAAGCACACAATATATGTGGCAATTTAGAGTGCTCAATTTACCTTGAATCCATGTTTTTGGACAGTGGGAGGAAACCGGAGAACATGGAAACTCCACCCACATTGGGATTCGAACCGTGATTCCCAAGCGCTGACAGGCGAACGTACAAACCACTTACTGTTCTGATGCCTTAAAAGAACCAAAGAGAAAAAAAGAGTCTGTGGGTGAACCCAGAGAAACCAGATGCACAGAATGTCTGCAAGAACCTGTTAATGGATGATGAAAAGGTGATGGAGATTCAGGGCCACTTCTCAATCTGAAGAAAAACAGCAGGATGTTTCAGTAATAAAATTATCTTAATAACCAGAACAAGTCCTCCGTGTGTTTACCACCTAAACACTATATTTGTGCTTCGATATTTTTAGAAAAAGGATAAATATTTACCCCAATCCTGAATGAAAACACTTTTTACGTTCCTCCCCATGAAGATGTGAAGATGAAGGGAGTCCGTTAGAGGAAGATGATCTACATGAGAACAATGAAAGTACGCCACCTGCTGGATTCAAATAAATAAGGTAAATATATAAGAGCAGAAGGATGTCAAATGATCTTCAATGACCTCCATTCCAAATGTTCCACTTGCCTTCATTCAGATGGGATCTGAAACCGTGACGGCATGTAGTGATGGTGGGCTCTCAGTTTTGGATCCATTGTAGATCATCTGCTGTAAACCAACCTGTCTTGACCAGATGTTGCTCTCCAACTCTGCTGTGCTTCATTGCTTCCAATGAGTTTGGAAATACCTCAAGACAAGTTCAAATGAGCCTCAGTAGTGTGTATGTCCTCCACGTGCCTATATGACCTCCCTACAACGCCTGGACATGCTCCAGATGAGGCGGTGGATGTTCTCGCCATGTCTCCTGGTATCTGGACTCTGTGCTGACGGACACAGCAAACCTTCTCGCTGGCACAGGATGTGCCATCCTGAATAAGCTGCACTACCTGAGCAACTGGTGTGGGTTGTAGACACCGCCTCATGCTACCTCTATG
>JAOUQT010005542.1:0-12423 GCA_025769995.1 Xyliphius kryptos | reverse complement strand
AATGAATAATAATAATAATAATAATTTTATTATTATTACAATTTAAGTAATCATTTATATAAAAAAATTATAGTCATTTTTATAGTGACTGTGTCATGGGTACAGTGGAGGGCATGACGTGAGTTGCTTGAAGTGTAGCGATTGGTGCACAGACAAAGTGAAGGGGAGGACGTGAGGCGCTTGGCATAAAGCGATAGGTGTGATAGGCGGCCACATGTAGAACATGTAAAGCTGCTTTGTGACAACACACAGTTGTAAAATGCGCTATAAAATAATTACTTATTTGCCTAAAGATAAATTACCTGTTCTCTTTTCTTTCTTTTTCATTCAACCAGCTACATCAACATGTGGCCGGGTACAGCTAATAATAATAATAACAAAACTATGGTTTAGTCTTTATTGAATTCATAAGAATAATTATATTAATGTTTAAACTTTTTTGTTAATAAAAAACATTTTTTCTCTGTTTATAACTTATTTATTTGTTTAATTGTGTGTCTTAATTAAATAAAATGTGATTTCAAACTAAATTTTATCAGCATTTTGTTAAAATGTGTTTTTTTTTTTCCATTGTGCATGTTGATTGTTAAATATTTTAATGTTATACTGTACTATAATTGGTACTATTTTAATATTTTATTTGGTTAAGCATTTAAACAATCTTGGGTTGTGTAAGACTATAATACTGTGTCCCCCCACCCCAATACAGCTATACAAGTGTTTGATTTAGCATCATGCAGAAAAAGTATGTTATAGGTCATTTTATTTTAAAGCCAGCATTGGGAAATGTAATGCCCTTTGTTCTTGTTTCTTTTACACTTTTCAGTTTATAGTCTTTAGGAGTCATGCCGGTCTATTTCCTTACATGTGCATAAGGACTCAGGACAGGAAATGTTTGTCTTTCTTTGAAAATGCTCATTAATGTTAGAACATCAATAATGGAAGAGAAAAATAAATAATCATAAATTATGCATAGTTCCTTACCTCCTAGGGGCTGCTGCAGATGACTAGATGTCTTCTCGTGCTTCTTTGCAATTGGTTTTCCCATCAAATTAATACTGTACAAGTTACACTATAAATGTTTTAGATAGCATTTAAGTTTCTTATTTATTAAAATCACTTTTGACATCGCAGTCTGGCTGCATTGCTTCTTTTACTTCTTTTCCTGCTTTGTCCTGGACAGTCTCTTTAGCCATCTGTTCAAAGGGGTGTGGCAAACTTTGTGAAAGAAATGCTGGGAGTCATTATACATCATCCATGTTTTTTTTTTATTTTTATATTTTTTAATATACTTTGTTTTAACATGGATTGGTGGAAATACAATTGAAGGCTATATTGTCATGTGTAGTTTGCATATCTAGAACTTGTTTGAGGTTGTAAAAAGAGTCTTTTAATGAACATTTTCTATCAGTTTAATTTGTTTGTGACTACAGTGACTGGTTCTACTATTGCTTTGCGTGATAGGTAAATAGCTGAAGAAAAGCAAAGGTCCAGGACTAATAGACCATGCTACATTTTTAATAAGAGAACACTTTGTTACAATCCAGACTTGATGGATTTTCCTTCCTTTAAAGAACCTGCTCTTTAGATTTTACTCACAGTGTGCTTTTATTCCCTCTGAGGGCTCAACAAAGCCTGTGGTGGGGGGATAAATGGGCAAAATGAGCGAGTAACCTTAAGATATTCCATTATCCAAGATATAATTATGCTTTCAATCTTTTCAGCCCTGTCATATAAACAATGATAAGGATCATTGTGAATATAAATATTAATTTAAATGCATTGTTTTCTCTCTGGTATTCTGTGTACTACTGGGTCACTATTACTGTTACTAATTACCAACTGCGTATTCTGTAATATACACTAGTTCTACTGCTGCATATGAAAGTAATTAAATATTGGTAATGTTTTCCTTGATTAGTCAGAAAATATATATATATATATATATTTTTTTTACATCTGAGCTGTTTATGTATAATGAATTAAATCTGCAAACACATTTAATCTTAAAATTTTAAATAAAAATAAAAATATATGAGGCTTTTAGCAATGTGGGTTCATTTCAATTCCAGTAATTCTAACAGCACTTTATAATTAAAAAAGGTTATTAGTTACACTCTGAAATGTCATTCACGTTCATTTTACCATAAGAAATTTTGGACTCACACATACTCTTACAAAAAATGTCTTATGTTTCTCTATGTTTTGCTCCTGAACTTTTTCTTGCTGAGAGCTGCCATTTTTTATTCTCCTGTAAACACGCACACATGCGTGCACACACACACACACACACACACACACACACACACACACACACACACACACATACACACACACTCTTTCTCCAAAAATCACTATTTAACAATGATCAGAGATATTTAGTAGCAGTTCAATTTGCACAAGATACTGAAAACAAAGCTTCACATTGTAATATTGGATGATTGTACTCGGTAATCATGTCTGATATTTTTTTAGATAATTTATTTAATTTGGTTTTCTTTGCATTTGTTTTAAAATCAGTCCAATAAGACAAATTTTGGAGAAATATACAAAATTCTTAAACATTACAATGTTTTTAGGGACCAGTGTAGTAGCTTATAGATACATGTAATTTGCCTTGGAGTACAAAATACTGTTCGTCAGCTGTATCTAATCAGGTAATGTAGGCAAAAAAGCCAGATGGCCAGCATTTGCTGCACGAAAGCACACATGAGCTCTGGCTGGTTTAATTTTCTTTTTTTTATTTTGAAAATGAACACTGCTAAGATAAGATAAGATAAGATAGCCTTTATTTGTATATTTGCAGAAATAAAGCAGCCTTAAATTGATTCCTGTATGCAAAAATCACATTTCAACCTGCATCTTATTTGCATGGCCACAAACCAGATATATATTTAATCTTAAATATAAGACACTTAGAAAATATTCATTTGAAAATATTGTGTTCAATAGCGAAGCAGGGACCACGACACAGGTTGCCATCTTAAACAGAGCACTCTTTATTAGAACATCTTCAACAAAGCATATTAGACAGACACACAATGGCACCCCCTAACTCTGCGGCCACAGTGCATTTCGGAATACTGGCGGTAAACCTAGAACTGGCGGGAAAACCAGCCTTCCTCCACCTCTTCTACCATTAACAATGGCGGGCATATGTAGATGCCATACCCCTGACAATGGTGGACATCACGAGGATGCTGCAATATAGTCCACACAAATGATCTGTAACTTTAAGGTAAATAATCACAGATTTGTGTCACTTTAGCATGTTTACAGTAATGCAACATTAGCTATGTTCATGTAAAGTCTGAAGACCTCAGAAACACTGATGTAACTAACCTCAATCAAATCTTCCCTAGAAAAAAAAGAGAAGGAGTACCAATAGTATGTGCTTGTGGATTGTGCTTTTTACTCTCCCTTGTCAGATCGTCCATCCTTCCTTTGCGTTTTAATCAGGAGACGTAGGAAACTGTCTCTCTAAGAAATAGCCCAGGCAATGCCAAGGACGGGGCAAGCAAGGAGACGTGTAATAAATTCTTGAGGATGCGATCTGGAGGGAATTCTGCGTTGAACCCCTTACCTTCCATCTTTCTATCCTTCCATACTTTCATTTATGCACAGAAAAGGCAGCTACAGCAATAGCAGAGGCCAGCTGTATAACAGAGCTCCAAACCTGCTATAACCATGTTCATTTCATCATGCACAGCTAAAGGATCGAAAACGAGCCCTAACCAAAAACATCTGGCTTAAGTTTTTTTGTAGTTTTCCCAATAAGATAAGAGCTGCGCTTTCATAGTAATCTTTTTATAGATTAAAAGTAAGTATGGAGAAATCAATTAACAAAAAGTAGAAGCTGGAGCTAACCTTATAGTGGTGGCTTACTGAATTAGCAATTGTAAACAGTGCTTTGATTAGTCAAAAAAGAGACAAAGATTTTAAGTTAGTAAAATAATAGTCCTTTTTTTTATGTTTTAAGATTTGTATCTGCATTTGTGTCACTGGTTACCACACATATCCACAAATGTAATTTGAAACATGATAATATAAATAATAATTTCAATCACAAATGTGTAAAAAAAATTATATATGTTACATAAATTGATAATTGTGTAAAAAAGTTACACAACCACTACTTTCAACCACAAAAATCCAAAGGAATTTCTAAGGTTCTAAATGCAACCCTGGGTGTTTTTGATATAAATTAGCTAAAATCTGCAACAGAGGATGTGAGGCTTTAAAGCACCGCATTCAAAAACACCCACAGTTGCATTCAGAACCGCAGAAATTCCATAGGACTTATGTGGTTACAAAATTTGATTTGAATATGCATTTTTTCTGCACATTTTCTAACTATTTTTAAATAGTACAATATTTTTTCCACATTTGTGAATTTAATATGATTATTTCTGTTATATGATATAATTTGTTTCAAATTACATTTGTGGATTTTGATTTGCAGGGTATGCAGTCGTTTAAATGCAGATATAGTTCGCAGTACATTTATGCAATTGTTTTACAAACTTAATTTTTTTTTATCTCTATTTTGACCCCATGAGTTGAAAAGTCCACATTTTTATTTAAAATATTTTGGTGAGCATTAAACAGCCTATCCAAACCCATCTCTAGGCTTTACACTACAAAAAATTACCGAGGACATTCTCATAACCAGGCAACTGTTCTTGCATTTAAATGTATTTAAAACACATTGTAATATGATAAATCATCCACTAACCAAAAATGTCCAGCTACCAGTAGCCAGTAGGCAGCATTCTGAGAGTATGGATGTAGAGGAAAAGAACTCACAAACTGTGCAACAACAGTTAGCTAATGTCTTTGATTTTATTTGTATTTTTTTTTAAACAATAGAATGCATTCTACCCTTATTTGCTAACAGCATGAATCTGCTGTTGGGTTGGTAAATAAAGAGTGGAAAGTACCAAATTTTGAATGGGACAAAAAAGAGAAAACCAATCCAGACACAGGGAGGACAAGCAAACCTCAAAAAAGTACCTAGGTTTCCTCTGCCAGCGAATCAAACCTGTGACCTGTGCTATAAGGTGGAAGTACCAATCTTTGTGCCCCCATATCGCTCCAGGTTACCATCAATAGTTATATTTAATAATACACTTATTTATAGTCAACTTATTTTTACTTATTCAAAGTAGCTGAAATAATTTTACTGATTGCTTATGAATTACATTCATAATTATTAAAATAATTTGCTAAGTTACTGGAGGAAACCCACAGACATAGGGAAATCATACAGAAAGGATCTTGTCCAAGATCTTGTCCATTATCAAGCCCAAACTTTTAATGTTTTAAGAGAAAATGCTAACAACTGCAACACCCTGTCACCTTTTATTTCTAAATGAAAGCTTTATTGAATTTATAAATGTACTGTATATTTATCATATGGGTTTGTTAAATACTTAAAATAAGTGTGTCTGCTGTGCATTAAAAATGTTTAATTACAATAAAAAATGTATTGTAAGTTTTGCATGTAAGTAATCGATTTTGTCATAAGTACCCTTTTAATAAGCAATACAATTTACAGTGCTCATGATGAACCTCAAATTGAAAGATGTTTTGCACTATTTTACACTGATAGCATTGTTATTGCACATTGTCACGTCAGAGTCAAAATAAGATTTGTTTTATAATAAATTTTAGAATTTGGCCGCTGGTGGAACTGCAGAGATAAAATTTAACCGTAATGATGTGAACTCTCTTTTTCTACTTTTTTAGTATCACCTCAGTTAAAAGTCTGCAAACACACTGGTCATGTAACATTAGATCAATAGCAGAATAAAATTTGCATTGTCACAACATTATGAGTACATGAGTACAAGACAATTTACAATTTGAACTATTTTAAAATGTGTTACTTTAGAGGAGGTTAAAAAAACAGTGGGTTTACAGTTACTCATTACTACCTACAGCTATTACAATAGGTTCATAATAAAAATCGTTTATGGTAATTACACATAATTTATTCAAATGAAGTTTATGACTGGGCTATGAATTGTTTTTTAATTTCATTTCCTTCAGCAGTGTCCAGCACGTAAACACTTCTGCTTGTTCATCATAGCATTCACTACAGTACTGGTCTAAGCTCTTGGTGAAATTGCTTTAAGCCTGGAGGAGAATGGAAATGGCCCAGACTAGACTTATTAACCACTCGATCTGTCACACAACTCAGTGCATGATTGTGTACTTTCCTCCGCACTCCTCTGCACACCCACTGCAGTACTGAGCATAATCTAAATGAGCTTTTTTGATTTGGGACTATAAAAGTTTTCTTCCAGTCCACAGTTTAAGTGTGTGAGCAATTGAAAGTGTGTGATAAAATGATGGAAAGAGAGTATGAAGGGGTGGTGGTGCTGGAAAGGGGGGGGGGGGTGATGCTGGTTAAGTGGCAAAGGAAGGGGAGGATAAAAGGCTGACAGGATTAGTTTTACAGACACTACAGGCTTGTGACCTTGTCCTCTAAGCTGCCACATGCACAGCATGGTGCTTGGTGCAAAAGTCCACATCTCTCTTTTTCCAGCACTACTGGTTTCTTGCTCATATTTTGTCTCTTCTCTCTCCTTCACCCTTTCCCTAATGCTCACACTCACAAAAAATAATATAAGGGAAGAAACGCTATAATGCACTTTCTTTAATGTTAGCATCTAGAAGTTATGACTGTCTCAAAACAGCCCCATGTTAAAAAATAAATGTATTACATTTATATTTAAAAGTATGTAAGCCCATATGAAGCCATAGGAAGAAAAAAAAGCTAGTTGTATAGATACTAAAGACACCTCACAAAAAGAACATTTCAGGCCAAATTCTCATTTATTTTTACAATTTCTTTAGGTAGTTGTGTCTGCAAATCTTTTCACCTACTGGGATGGTCCAAATAAGGTATTCCACACCAAACTCACCAAACCATTTTATTTACCTCACAGACACGTGATGAAAAATCATGAGTGCTTGGTTGACAGTGCATTAGAACAAAACACCAAAATGTAATAGGTAAGAGGTATAAAGCAATATGCTGTACATAATTTTCTATTTAAGTGTTTGTTAAGTGTAATTACCTGTCTTTTGTAGTCCATGTTGTGTATAAATATTTTATTTAAAGAATAATGATCATATGTTACGTTACTGCGTCCTGTGTGGTGCAGAATTAAAGAGTATCTGATAAAATATAAGGGTGTTTAATGCAAGGAGCAGCAGGGATTCTAAAGCAACCACCGATACAAACAGTACTAACTCAAATAAACAGATAAACAAAAGAAAACAGCTAAAAAGGATTTACCAGTTAATTAAAACAAATTGAACAATAAACACATTACTGAACCGAATTAAACATATTTAAAATAGAACAGGAAATGGTAATCTCACGTGCACCGGACGAGACCAAAGACAACACATAGAAAATACCTATAGAATGAAAAATTGTTAGAAAAAATGTATTGAAATGTATTGATTTTGTGATTACATTTTTATTGCTCTTCTAAACGCATTGATTTATCACATCCCATAAAAAAAGTCTGCAGAATTGACCTGATGACCGCTTGCTGCCTTTGCAACATCACATGCTGCGGAGTGTATTGGGGGGGAGCCTCCAGGAGCGGGACCTTAAGTATGTGTTTAAATACATTAAGTAATAATGCCTGTTCCTGTTGAGGAGAAATCCTCACCCACTTGTTGCATGCCCTCAGTCAGTAAAAAGGGTTTCAAAGCCCCCTTTACAAAAATTGTCAGTGTTTATGCTAAATCACTTAAACTAATTAATCAGACAATAGACGAACTAATTTTTACATGATTTTTTTGTGTTTAATATTTAGAGTTTAATATCATTAAAGCAATCTAAGACGTTAGGGCAGAGGCAAAATAAAACTTACAAGGTTTAGTTTTTAGCAGTTTGGCTAGTGGACCATTAAACTTGGGGCTAAGTCTTTGCTAGCAAGGAAGGTCATAGTTCATCATAGTTTATTGTGTTTAACTTCATAAAACAATCTTCATTTAGTTTAAAACAGTCTTTCTCATTGTACAATTAGAAAGAAACTAGATCTTTCATTCGTCATAACGGTCCATAACATTATGAAAAGACTTAAGAAGTTAATATCGAGATATCGCTTTGAATATACAAATGTGAGTACATTGAAAAATCAGCTTGAGTTGAACTTGAATGTATTTGAGATGGAGTGAAGGAAAGTGTTCTAAGGTTGGAAAAAGTGACTGAATGTAAACATTGCACAACGCAGACAACATTAACATTGAGGCATTTTTGATATTAGTAAACCACTGCAGCAACATCGATTATAGTGTTCACAGGAACTGCTTAGGACAACTTTGTGTTTGTCTCTTGACCACCTGCTGGCTTTAGCAATCATGCAATTACTTACATCTTTAGAGGCAACATGGTGTAGCATACCAGAACTTTATCTTTACATGTCATTCTTCAGATGAAAACTAATGAAGCAAAATAAAATAGTAAATCAAATAGCTGACCGAATTACTGACTAATTACTGACCGAATTAGATATGTTGAACTTGGCTAATTAAAAATAATTGTGCACAAAAGGGTAGTTACTTACAAGGATGTGTTTTAAGTAAAAAAAAAAGGGGGGGGGGGGGCATTAAAGTATTTTAAACCCACAGCAACAAAGGAGTTTGCCATTGTGCTGCTAAGCAGCCATACATATTTTATTAACCTTACTAGTTATGAATGATTAAAGTCCTTTTGTGCCCTCATTTTCACTGCACACAGCTTACACTACCCTTTAAATAATTCTCCAGCATGAATGTGTATTATAGTGTCTCCCCACTTGGAGTCATTGTCAAGATTTTTTTTTCATTCGGTCCTTGCTTGCAGGACCATTGAGACTCCCAGAGTGGTGCTACTTCAAGCATTTTCTAAGTTCCTCCATGATGAAATGCATTTGGTCTGCCAAAATTGTAGAAGGTTAAAATGTATTTACTGAAAACAAAGACATTTTTTCAATTTGTTCTACTGTTGAGACTTTTGATCTGCTAATGTGGCCATGCAAAAAAAAAGGTGGGTTCAAGAGTTTTCATCTTTTTATGTGCATTTTTAAAGCTGTGAGCATACTAATGGAGGAGTGTTTGTGTGTTTAAAGCCATACACTAATGCTTCTTTTTGATAAACTGAGTTTATGCATACACAGCTATTGTATTACTGTGGTTTTTACCACTGAGACACTGAGGATATGACCATTTTATATACTGGTCTCAATATAATTACACTTTTTTTTTTATCAGTTTATCCGATTTGTTAATAGCAGTTTTATTCAATAAACTATGCCCATATCTGCTAAACTGCCCGTAATTTCCATTTTCAGTTACACTCAATTGTTTAATTTAAATCTAATTTAAATCCAACCACTGTGGAAAGGAGGTGAAGAAGAGAGTACATGCAGGGTGGAGGGGATGGAAAAAACTGTCAGGTCTCTTGTGTGCAGCAAAAGTGAAAGGAAATGTTTATAAGAGAGTAGTGAGACCAGGCTTTTTGTATGGTTTGGAGACAACCATGGTTTGGTAGGTGTGACCAGCGTGGACAGGATTAGGAATGAGTACATCAGAGGGACAGCAAAGGTTGAAAACTTGGGTTTGAGAGTGATGGTTTGGATATGTACAAAGGAGGCAAAGTGGATATATCTGTAGGAGGATGTTGGAGATGGAGCTCCCAGGCAGGAGACAGAGAGGAAGGCCAAAGAGGAGAAATACGGCAAAGGAAGATATGCAGAGAGTTTGGGTTAGAGTATAAGATGCAGAGGACAGGGTGAGGTGGATGAGATTAACTTGCTGTGGTGACCCCGAAAACGGGGAAGCTGAAAGAGGAAGCCCACTGAGTGACACAGTTATGTTCAGCTAACTGATTTTTTTTTTTTTTAGATTTATGTATTGAAGCAGGGTGGCTTAGTGGTTAGCACGTTCGCCTCTCAGCACTAGGTATTCCTGGTTCGTATCCTGATCTGGGTGGAGTTTCCATGTTTTGGGTCCTCCGGTTTCATCCCACAGTACAAAAACATGGGTTTAAGGTAAATTAAATGCTCTAAATTGCCCATATGTTGTTTGGCTATGTAAGTGAGTGTGTACCCAGTGAAAGATTAATGTCCTGTCCTGGGTCTATCTGTCCAGCACCCAAGACATGGGGAACCCCACCGCGACCCTAGTACAGGATTGAGCGGAAGATATTGAATCTGAGCAGTGTGAATATCATGCACAATAATGATTTACTTCCAAGCATGGTTTACATCCAAAGATCAAACAACTGTATCTAAGTGGAGCGAATCACATTTTTAACCGTGACATTCTTAGATCGATCAGATAAATAAATCAAATTTTTAAATCATACAGTCACACGTTCTATGAAATTTAAAAACCTCCTAGGCGCAGTTGAATAAAGAATGTGACCCAAATACTTTGAACAGAGAAAGAAGTCAACTATTATCAGGCAAAATTGATCTAAATTATGGGTGTGACAATGCCGCATGATGTGTAAAACTATTTCAATCTCAAAAGGGACATATAATGCAGGATAATGGCATGTGGAGTGGGTATGGTGGCTTAGTGGTTAGGACATTCTCTTCTTAGCCCTGGAGATCCATATTTATATTTTAAAACATTAATTTAAGGTGAATTGGCTGTTCTAAACTGTGCCCAGCAGTGGATTGGCACCTTGTGTTGGGTGTTACTGCCCAGTGCCCGAAAACCTTCCCACGACCCTATGGAATAAATGAACAATAAGAATATATGATTTGATAAGATAATGGCAAGTGACCAGAGTCTTGAAATACATTTGTAAGCCATGCACATTTATAGTACTTCTCAAGCACAAGCGAAGTGGCAGAGTAGCAAATTTGTCTCAGAATTTTAGCCTCAACACAATGTGCGACCTTACTTACCTCGATCAGGCTCTTTGAAACATTGTTGACTTGCAAGTGGAAAAAAATGACCCATAATTCCACCTTCATATCCTTTAAAAATACTGGCAATATTTAATAATAGTGCAATAATTTCATCATTAACAGGTTGTGGAAAAGAGGCTGGAAACTGACTCCAGTAAATTAGTAACTCATTTTATCAAATGAAGCAATCAATTCCCTGGTGAAGTAAAATTTATGCTAATATACATTTTATTCACCAACACATTTGAATTAAGAAAAATATAAATGGGAATTGGGGCGGCACTGTGCCTTAGTGCTTGGAACGTTTGCCACTCACACAGGGGATCCAGCTCTGAATTTTAATCTGGGTGGATTTCATGTTCTTCTCATGCATGTGTGGGTTTCCCCACGCGTGGTTTTGTGTGTGAGTGAGTGTGTGCCCAGCGATAGATTTGCGCCCTCTCTTGGGTTTATCTGCCCAGTGCCCTAAACTTTTTTCCCTGGATGGACAGGGAGAACACCCCTGTAGCGTAGGATTAAGCAGAAGATAATGGATGGACGGATGAATAAATGAGAATAGGAACACTCCCACAGGATACTCACAAATGTGTCTTAGTCCCTGTGGACAGGTGCCGCACAGACACATAAATTAGGCATGTCTGACGTATGGGAGGTTAATTAAAAAGGGGAAGCAGTAGCCAGAATGCGGCCCTCCCTGAGTTAATCCTGGTTTTGATTTAGTGAAATGGAATGGTCAATGTTGAATGTGTGATGGCAGTTGTGAGCAGGGCTAGGATGGTGGTGGGAACAACAAGAGTTGAGTTGTGATTTACTATGAATTAATAGAATAATAGGTATACTAAGGAAAGATGTTGTTCCATGTTGTAATTTAGGCTGTCTAATAGCCATGATTGTTTTGTAACAGCATATATTTTATTTGTTTAAGTCATTCACTAATGAATCCTTAATACTGAAGGTCCAGCACTATGAAAATATGAAATAGAATGTATTATATTATGTTATATTACTAACACTACAGCATCTCTGAAACAGATTTAACTTTATTTTCACATAGACTATATATAAATGTGAGCTACATGCTAATGACTGTGTTCATTAGGAAGACACAAAGATCATATTGATATTCACAGATGGATGTCCAAGTAGGATTTGAGTGGCGGGGCAAAATCAGAGGTCAGCAGAAGTCTAGGTTTAACTGACCATGCCTAATTAGACTACATACACCGGCACACAATGCACAGACTCAGCACTGCCTAAGCCTACTAATGAGCCTGTCACTGTCTGAGTACATATATACACACACACACAAACACAACCGGTAATAGCTAACCCATTCACTTGCTGCCATCTCCTGCTGTGGGACTTTGCTAGGCTGGTCTGTAAATAGCCCACTCATACAAAGCAGGGGGGGAAACCGAGGAATATCCATACCAGTATATCAATATGCTACTTTACCAGTGTTCCAGTAAATGTAAAATTGTTGCTTATATTCATAGTT
>JAOUQT010005531.1:0-12423 GCA_025769995.1 Xyliphius kryptos | reverse complement strand
ACACACACACACTCTCACACACATACACACACACACACACATAAACAACCACTCACACACACACACTCAATCATAAACACACCCATACTCTTGCTTACACACACTCGCACGCACACACACACACACACACACACTCAAACATACACACTCACTCACACACATATACACACACACACACACACACACACACACACACACACACACGCTCAATCACATACACATTGTTTCACCATTTTGTAGTTCAACAGTCCTTCTGTTTCTCTACAGACTCCGTTCGTCCCCTTTACTCTGTTCTCTGATGATCAGGATCAGGACCCCCACCGAGCAGGGATTATTAGGATGGGGGATGATGGTACCAGTTATTCAGACACCTGTATGTTCCGATTGGTGTACTGTTTTTAATCCAGCAACACACACTAACACAACTGCACCAGCATGCCAGTGTCCCTGCAGTACTGATAATCATCCACCAGCTAAATCACTCCTCTGTAGGCAACCTGATGTTGGAGAACATACTAAAGCGGACTAACAAAGTTTGTAGATGGTGTCCAGAATGTGACTGTAGAACTACAAAGTATCTATGATCAGTGGAACAGAAAAAAACAGAATGTGAGTGTAGAACTGAGGAGGTGTACCGAATAAAATGTCCGGTGAGCGTGTATATAGTGTGAGTGTGTATATAGTGTGTGTGTGTGTGTGTGTGTGTGTGTGTGTGTGTGTGTGTGTCAACATTCAGCCCAACCCTGGTAGTCTCTACAGCACGAGTGTCTTCGGTTATATTTGAAGTATACAATAAGTGTGTATTTCTATGGCTTTTGGCCGACATTCTGGTCTGTGCAAGAAAAACGTGGAAAAGTTGGCAGGTTCTTCCTCAGTACAAGAAGTTTGGCTGGCGGCGTCCTCTTTTAGCTTCTTAAGTGGGGCAGCAGAGCTTCAGTGTTCTATGCAGAATAGTTTGTGATAGAACTGTGCCGCTTTGAGTCGCCGTGCCATTGAACCAACGGTAACGGAAAACACACTCGGCCTTTTAACATCGCACCGTCGTCACTCATCCATACTACACAATGTGAGTCTTTATCTGGATGGTGGGGGGGTGGGGCATGACGTCTAACGGGATTACAGTCACTAAGCTGCGCCAGCAAATAATTGGAACGTTGTCGGGCAGAAGGAGTTGTGTAATTGATGCAGAATGATGAACGCACCTGAGAGGAACACAGGGCTTTGGGGTTCAGCGTGAACTTATGATATACATTATCGCTTTTCCATACTAATCATGCTGCACCATGCCCAGCGATGGATTGGTGCCCTGTCCTGGGTGTATCTGCCCAGCGAGAAGGTTTGCTGTGTCGGTCAGCACAGTGTCCAGAGCATGGAGCAGATACCAGGAGACGGGCCAGTACACCAGGAGACATGGAGGGGATCAGGAGAGAACATGCCCAGACGTTGTAGGGAGGTCATACATGCACGTGGAGGACACACACACTACTGAGACTCATTTGAACTCGTCTTGGGGAATTTCCACTGAAGTTGAGTTTTGGAGTAGGATTCCAAATCCAGACCTCCTTCTTTGTTCTTTGGTTCCCTTGTGGTTGTAATGGGACAAAAGGGATAGGAATACTCTAGTAAGCCACCGTACATGTACCTGCTGGAACATTCTGGACGAGTCCTCGTGTGAAATGAGCCTCCACTCTGTCACATCTCTTTACTCCCGTAATGTGATGCTGCAGCAGACCTCAATTAGGTGTAGACAGATGGCGCTAGCAGACAAAGCCCGACTGTGAGTCATTCTCTTCCCCTCTCTGTCCTGCTGCATTGACCTGGACGTGCCCTCTGGATTAGTACCTCCATACGAATAACTCCATTCTCTGATCCCAGCATGTGGGGGATCACGAAGCCTTTTCCCATTAGAAGCAGCCTGGGACTCAATCTGAGTCCCGTAGGGAACATTTATCCACCAGAAATCCACCTCTGACCAACACACCCCGAGGTTTCCTTCAAATTAAAGATTGGGGAGGTGGTAGCTCAGTGGTCAGGGTGTTGGACTATCAATCTGAAGGTTGGGGGGTTCAAATCCCAGGTCTACTGGAGATACCAATGTGGGTCCTTGAGCAAGACCCTTAACCTTCATTGCTCCAGGGTGCTGTAGCGACCCCGTGTTCAGACCCCAACCAAGTTGGGATAAAAGCATCCGCTAAATGACCAAACGTAAATGTAAAGACCCCGCGAGAATCAGCGTCACATGCAAACACTCACCAAATGACCAGAATATGGAACTGCACCACAACAGGGACATAACATGAACATGGCGTTAGTGAGAGAACATCTGTTGTGCAGAAGGAAGGTCACCCCACGGTGGATGGGAACGCCGACGACGACCCGGAACGACTCGCGATGTTTAATTAAGCCGAATTTTGTAATCAACCCGTTGCTTCTGGTTGCAGGTCCATAACCGAAACCTTCTGTCCATGGACTTCGATCGCATCACCCGCACGGAGAAGGTCTACGACGACCACAGGAAGTTCACCCTGAGGATTCACTACGACCACGCGGGCAGACCCACCCTGTGGGCACCCAGCAACCGACTGAACGGGGTCAATGTAACCTACTCCCCGGGTGGGCACGTGGCCGGCATCCAGCGCGGCACCATGTCCATCCGCATGGAGTACGACCAAAACGGGAGGATCACCTCGCAGATATTCGCCGACGGGAAGTCGTGGAGCTACACGTATCTCGAGAAGGTAAAGGAGTCGGACTTTGCGTTTTTGGTTAAATTTGCCGTGATTCTAATGTTTCGGCACCGAGCGTTTCCTGCCGTATTGGCGCCTCTGTGGTCCTCACAAAACCTGAAGGCAAATCTATAAAGATGTAATCTTTGCTCTCAAGGAAACTATCTGCTTGACCTCCATATCAGCTAATCGTATTTGTATTTGGGGCAGGGGGGAGGGGGAGGAGGAAGGCTGATTGTTTCTTCAGCAGTTAATGAGAATTTGCCCCGCGACGTTTTGCAGCCGGCACGCCATCAACAATCCTGTAGTTCGGATTGTTTTAGTCATTGTGTGACACCCCACAGTTTGTCGTGGAGTTAATCACATGGTATAATGCGACTCCTGGGCGGCGCGCCGCGCCGCGACCTTCACTTCCTTTAGACGAAGAATTACGCATTTAATGTTTTATTTTAGAACTTCGCTGCAGACCGCCGTGCTTTGTCACTAAATGACATCATCGCGTCATCTACCTAATTTGCATTTTTATTGCATTTTATTGCATTTTCTCCTCCACTCTACCCGCCCACCAATCGCTATACACCAAGCACCTCACGCTATCTCCTCCACTCTACCTGCTCGCCAATCAGTATACACCAAGCACCTCACGCTATCTCCACTCTACCCGCCCACCAATCACTATACACCAAGCACCTCGCGTCATCCCCTCCACTCTACCCGCCCACCAATCACTATACACCAAGCACCTCACGCTATCTCCTCTACTCTACCTGCTCGCCAATCACTTTACACCAAGCACCTCACGCTATCTCCACTCTACCCGCACGCCAATCACTATACGCCAAGCACCTCGCGCCATCTCATCCACTCTACCCGCACGCCAATCACTATACGCCAAGCACCTCGCGTCATAGAAAAGTTGCTAAATACAGCGACTAAGTTGTACCAGTTCTGCTCACTAGGTGTCACTCTTCTGTTCTTCCCCCCGCAGTCCATGGTGCTGCTGCTGTACAGCCAGCGACAGTACATCTTTGAGTTCGACCAGAACGATCGACTCTTGTCCGTCACCATGCCAAACGTGGCCCGCCATACCCTGGAAACGACCCGCTCCATCGGCTACTATAGAAACACGTATACGCCCCCTGAGGGTAACGCCACCGTGGTGCACGACTACAGTGAGGACGGTCTACTCCTGCAGACTATGCACCAAGGAACGGGCCGCAGAATCGTCTACAAGTACGGCAAGCTTTCCCGTCTGCTGGAGATCCTTTACGACACGGCTCGCGTGGCTTTCTCGTACGACGAGGCGGCGGGCATGCTGAAGACGGTGAGCCTGCAGAGCGAGGGCTTTACGTGCACCATCCGCTACCGGCAGATCGGACCGCTCATCGACCGGCAGATCTTTCGCTTCAGCGAGGAAGGGATGGTCAACGCGCGCTTCGATTACAACTACGACAACAGCTTCCGCGTAACCAGCATGCAGGCGGTCATCAATGAGACCCCGCTGCCCATCGATCTGTACCGCTACGACGATGTGTCTGGGAAAACGGAGCAGTTTGGCAAATTCGGCGTCATTTACTACGACATCAACCAGATCATCACCACCGCCGTGATGACCCACACCAAGCACTTCGACGCGTACGGACGGGTCAAGGAAGTGCAGTACGAGATCTTCCGCTCTCTGATGTACTGGATGATGGTGCAGTATGACAACATGGGCCGAGTGGTTGCCAAAGAGCTGAAGGTCGGCCCTTACGCCAACACCACGCGGTACACCTACGAGTACGACTCCGATGGCCAGGTCCAGGTCGTGTCCATCAACGACAAGCCTCTATGGCGCTACAATTACGATCTGAATGGCAATCTGCATCTCCTAAGCCCAGGCAACAGCGCCCGCCTCACCCCGCTACGCTACGACACGCGGGACCGCATCACGCGATTGGGAGACGTCCAGTACCGGTTGGATGAGGATGGCTTCCTGAGGCAACGGGGCAATGACTTCTTTGAATACAACTCCGCCGGCCTGCTGGTCCGAGCGTACAGCAAGATCGGCGGCTGGAGCATCAAGTACCGTTACGACGGCTTGGGGCGCAGGGTGTCCAGCAGGAGCAGCCAAGGCCACCATCTGCAGTTCTTCTACGCAGACCTGTCCAGCCCCACCAGAGTCACCCATATGTACAACCACTCCAGCTCGGAGATCGCCTCGCTGTACTACGACCTGCAGGGCCACCTGTTCGCCATGGAACTGAGCAGCGGCGACGAGTTCTACGTGGCCTGCGATAACATCGGCACCCCCCTGGCTGTCTTCAGTGGTTCGGGCCTGATGATCAAACAGATGTTGTATACCGCCTTCGGAGAGGTGTACCTGGACTCCAACCCCAACTTCCAGCTCGTGGTGGGCTACCAGGGCGGCCTGTACGAGCCCCTCACGAAGCTGGTGCACATGGGCCGCAGGGACTACGACGTCCTCGCCGGACGCTGGACCACGCCGGACCACGATGTCTGGAAACAGATGAACAGCAACAACATCGTGCCTTTCAACCTCTACATGTTTAAGAACAACAACCCTCTGAGCAACACGCAGGAGACCAAGTGCTACATGACAGGTCAGTCGCTTTGATTCGTTCTCGGTCAATCCGACGGGAAATTAAATGTCTTCACGACCAGAGTCCCCGGTTTGGACCGTGGGGGTACCTGTTCATCCTTCTGGTTTCCTGTCCAAAATATCTGATGGGTATTTGTTGCCTCAGAACATGGCAAAGGTAAATAACAGCGAATCCTCCCCCGACAACACAATGGCGACCGCACAAATCTGTGCCAGAGCCTGTTGTGTCAGCTTCTCACGGCTTGGAAAGCAAACAGTAATTTTATTGGACGAGGACAAAATATTAGACGCCTCTTTGGAGTGCGTGCCAGTGTCTTTAAACAGCCTGATTCAGGCCAGTAATCAAAGACTTAGTTTACGCCAGTCCTGCCAGGAGAAAATTAATGATAAAGAATGGAGACCATTAGCTATTCATCACACTGGAGCTCAGCCTGGAGTTTGGGCCGGTGTCTGGTGTCTTCCATTTAATTGGACACCAGAATGTAATCAGTGGGAGGAGGTTCAAAGCAGTCCGCACGTCGCTGGGCGTCGTCCTTTATAGATACGGGTACGGGGCTCTGGAAACAGCAATGCTATGATGTTTAGATGTTCACCGCTGGTTCTGGTTTCTGGCGTTTTAAATGGCTTCTCGTATTTGCGGATCGTTTCATCGCCGTATACTTGGAGAACTGCAAACGCGTTCAAGTTTAAGTGACTTATTCAGAGCACGCATTTTACAACAGTGTGATGTCACAGAGTAGCTTTACAGAGTTCGAACCCCCAAAGAGCAAGCCGAAGCGAGAACCTGAATTATTTTTTAGGAAGAAACCTTGGGAGGACCAAGACTCAGTGGGGTATTCGTCCTCCTTGTGGGGCCGGGAAGCATCACAGTGTAGGACCGCTATCCCAGATCGCCAACACGGCCAAACCTGAGCTCTACACCGGAATTAATTGAACGCCAATGTAAACAAATGGGTTTTTAATATACGTTTAAAGATTGATAGTGATTCAGAACCACGGACAGTAACTGGTAGGCTTATCCAGAGTTGAGGAACCTTGTGGGAAAACGCTCTTCCAGCAGCAGTAACTTTATTAATTCTAGGAACTGAAAGTAAACCCGCACCTTAAGAGCGGAGTTCGCGTGTTGGTTTATAGAACTAACTGAGTTCACTCAGATCCTATGATGATGTCGAATTTTACTCCATAATACTGTTTATCTGAATGCAGTACGATCCGAAAGGGGTTCCGCAGGCAGAAGTCGAACACTGTCACGAGATGGACCTCCCAAGCACAGCCCTCGAAATTCTGGAGTCGGAATGCTTTCAGCTAAGAATAATTATTTAGGGCTCTGGTTCCAGTTTTTAGGAACCGGGGCCATAATTAGGAAGGACAGTTGGTGGCATTCATTACGCCCCGATAGACGTAAAATTTGCCAGCGATGTTTTCGGTAATCAAGTACAGAATATGGAGGTTCCACAGCCCACTATGCCTCACAGACGGTGGGCAGGTTATTAAGGACAAGCGGTGTTCAGTCACCCAACATGGAGCCAGAACCGACGATCCCTGTGGTCTGATTCATACATGTTGACCTGGAATGGTTTGCAAGTCCAGTCCATATTGCTGGTCCAAAGCATCACATGACCGCATCCGATTTCTCCACATTAAGTTCTAATGTCCCGATTTAAAAAGTGGGCGTCGTTATGATTTTCCAGAGATGCTGCAAACTCAGACGCAATCTCTTGACCCGTGTCCTTATTCCGACTTAAAGTGGCGTGCGGTGACGTCCAGGCGAGAGTCAGATCACCGCCTGCCGTCTTATTAATTCTTCTTAATTATCGATTGCAGATGTGAACAGCTGGTTGGTGACATTTGGCTTTCAGCTGTACAACGTTATCCCTGGTTATCGCAAACCGACTCTGGATGCCATGGAACCGTCGTACGAGCTCATACACACCCAGATCAAAGCACAGGAGTGGGACAGTACCAAGGTAAGCAAACCGCTATAGATCCGGTGGAACCCGGAATGATGGTGCATGTAGATCCACTAGCGGAATAGCCGAGCTGCGCTACGGTGGAGAACTTGATAACAGCGTGAAAGTTTCATATGAGTGACGGCGTATTTATTTAGAGAGAAGTTTGGGGCGATTAAAAAACTGAAATGTATATAGTGGAATGTATAGAGTGTAAGGTGGGACTACGGCGTCCAAGCGCTTGCTTTCTGACATGAATTATTCAGTAGGTTTTCCAAGGACACGGTAAGCAATGACGGAGCCAGGTTTCAGTGTTGTAGGTAGTCGCCAAGACCCCAATCCATCCAAGGTGTTGAACAAACAATGGAATGTAGGAAAGCGAGAACCTGAGGGCATGATGGGGAATCAAGTTTCAGCTTTGTAGCTACTCGCCAAGACCCCAATCCATTGGCGTTGCTGCGTTCGATGGCCATAGCGAACGAACAATCGAATCAAAAGCAAGAACCCGTTGGTTGTTCCAAAGACATGGTTGGTAATCACGTCATACCATCAAGTTTTAGCCTTGTAGGTACATCGGGAGGTGACACTGGAGGGGTCTTGCGTTCAATGGCGATATCAAAGGAACCATTGAACATAGGAAGGCGAGCACCCATTTTTCCAAGGACACGATAAGGAATGACGGAGCCAAGTTTCAAATTTTTAGTTACTCGCCCCAATCCAAACGTAGGAAAGCGAGAACCTGAGGACATGATGGGAAATCAAGTTACGGCTTTGTAGGTTCTCGACAAGACCCCAATCCATCCGAGGGTGTTGTATTCGATAGCGATAGCGAACGGACAATCGAACGTAGGAATTCAATGGCGATATCAAACGAACCATTGAACGTGGGAAAGCGAGCACCCATTGGTTGTTCCAAAGACATGGTTGGTAATCACATCATGGCATCAAGTTTTAGCCTTGTAGGTACACGAGAAGACCCCAATCCATCTGAGGTGTTGCGTTCGTTGATGTTAGCGAACCAACCATTGGATTTAACGAAATGAAAAGCCGTTCATTTGACCAAGTACATGATGGTGAATGAAGGATCCAAGTTTTAGCCTTGTAGGGTGTTGGGAAGACCTCGATGTGACACTGGAGGGGTCTTGCGTTCCATGGCCATCAAACGTAGGAAGGTGAGAAGTTCGTCCCAGGACATGATACTAGGAGAATTTTAGGTATAGATGAAAACATTTTACAAGTTTGATGCGTAGATTCCTGACCTTGATCCACTGGGATAAATTGGGACGGTCTTCACGCCCAGTGACCACGTTTTTTTTAGCCGATGAGGCACCAAACTGATGGGATCCAACCACAAACAGCTTCCTGCTCCTCCAAGTACCACGTTGCCTGAACAAATTTGGCCGCACATTTTCCATTCTGGCGGAACGGCGGCTTAGTGGTTAGCACCTTCGCCTCTCAGCGCTGGGGATTCCCGGTTCGAATCCCAATCTGGGTGGAATTTCCATGTTCTCCCCGTGTTGTGTGGGCTTCCTCCAGGTTCTCCGGTTTCCTTTCACATCCCAAAAACATGGATTCAAGGTTAATTGAATGCTCTAAATTACACCATATGTGTGGCTGTGAGTGAGTGTGTACCCAGCAATGGATTGGCACCCCGTCCTGGGTGTATCTGCCCAGCGCCCAAGTCGTTCCCCCCTGGATGGGCATGGGGAACCCCACCACGACCCTCAAGATAATGAAAGAATGAATGAATGTTCCATTCTATAGCGATTGGTTGCCACAGTTTGATTTACGGTCATGCTTTTCTGGCAGACCCTCTTTGGGGGGAGAACGGGGTGCGGAGTGGGATCGCTCCCAATTTTCAGTGGTGCTCTGTTTCTTGTCAGCGGAACTTTCCGTGGAAAATTAGTGACTTCGGGGCCCTTTGTTGTGCCATTCTGCTGCCGTCTGTGTTTAACGTAAAGAGAACCCAGGCCCGCGCCCCGTAGACCTCGCCCGTCACCGTCGACGCCAAGTATACGTTCAGGTCGCACGTTGGCACGGCTAATCGTTAGCGTCTGGACTTTAATTCCATACACGCGCACACGCAACACCTGTCCTTGATATTTGAAGTTCAAACTGTTTTCGCAGCGATTTAACCCTTTAGATTGTCCTCTCCCAGTGGAGCCCACAGCAATCAGCCCAAATCACAGATGAGTGCACCCCCCCCCCTCTGCTCGCTCGTTTCTCATGCTAAGGGAACGAGGTCAAAATAAAGAGCCTCTTGTAATAGTCCTGCCATTAGGGAAATTCATTCCACATTTCCTCCACCACTAGTCATCGATTGCAGCTCAGCCTTACACTTATCTCGTTTTTCCTCCATCTTCGACTCGCCCACGTCTCTCCCTCTCCGGCCGACCCAGGCCGCAGACGTGTTCCGACTCTCCGCCGTTTCGTGGCTGGATCTCCTTTAAGTCACCTGAATTATTGAGAGGCTCTTTTCTGTTGCCCCCGCGGCTCGGCTTTCACCCCGAGAGCGGCGCTCATTAGATGTTCATTGACGGCCGTGTTCCTGCTCAACACCCTCGACTCGGCTCTCCAGGCTCTCATGGCAGTCGGGTTGCTGATAAGAACAGGGCCAAACCGATGGAAATGCCAGTTTGGGCCTGAACAGGGCGCGCCCATAAGGCCTTCTTTCCCGTCAGTCAAAAATCTGAGCAGGCGTAGCCATGAGCCCATTCTGCAAATGGAAACGCCATAATGCGTAGACGTTTGAAGGCGTGAGGCATCTGTGCTTTCAGATGTCTGAGATATGTGATTTTAAAGCCGTCCATTTGAAGCCGTCACCCTGATGGGCGTCATGTGGATCGCACCCGCTCTCAAGGAGACTGAGGAGGAAAGTGGAATCCTCAAAAAGAAGGAAACCTCCCAACGTCCCGCCTCTTTAGATCCAACAAACACGTTGTTTTGCATTCTGCACGCCGTGTGTTGGCGTTACGGGATCCGAGAATTCGCTCTCAAAGTCATTTATTCATTCATTATCTTCTTTAATCCTTAATCCTGTACCAGGGTCGTGGTGGGGTACCCCATGCCCATCCAGGACAGAGCGCCAATCCATCACTGGACACACACTCACACATCCACACAATGTACAGGGCATTCAATTTACCATGAATCCATGTTTTTGGACTGTTATGTCGGACATCTGAATATAAATGCGTTTTTCGCTGAAATCGCGCCCCAATCACCCGCCGCTTCGAGCAAACACACGGGTTTTGTTGGCATGACGCACCACGTCTCTGTTTTGCAGGGATAAGGTTCCTGCACGGCAACCTGCGCAAATCAGGCCAAATAAAAGCCGCTCGCGGGTTTTCTCAAATCTTATCTACCTGCTACATTCGTTTGATTTACAAAACGTTTTCCAACGATGCACTCAGAGGTTTTAAAAAACACATTAGTGTGACTTCGCAAAAAACAACATCGACTAAAATAAAAATAATAGTAGGGCGGCAACGGTGGCTTAGTGGTTGGCACGTCCGCCTCTCGGCGCTAGGGGTTCCCGGTTCGAATCCCAATCTGAGTGGAGTTTCCATGTTCTCCCCGTGTCTGTGTGGGTTTCCTCCGGGTTCCACGGTTTCCTCCCACAGTCAAAAAACATGGATTCCACATAAATTGCTCTAAGTGTGTGTGTGGGCCCAGCGATAGATTGGCGCACAAAGCCATTAATTGGTTTTCAACCTTCACGGTGTTATCAGGTTCTCCAAACTGTAAAATATATATATACCATCCGACAACACGTGCTACGGTGACTGACTTGAGAGACTGACCCTGAAATTCGTTAATAGTCATTGCGAAGCACATTTTGGATTGGGTCTCCTAGTGGGCCCCGTGGAAATTTTTTGGAATTTTTGATATCTCCATGAGTGTAGAGGTTCTCCTATATCTCTCTACCAAATTTGAAGTTTGTGAGGTGAGTGGAAGGGCCCAATTTAATCAGGGCCCGTATTTCAGATTGGATCCCCTGGTGGGATTTTATGATAGTGCTGAAAGGACAGCGATAACTTCAATGTTACTTTTTAAGAGAAAAACCTAACAATGAATGAGATTTGAGCACGTCACGGGATCACGCCGATTAAATCTGGAGCAACAGGCGAAAACGGAGACATAATTTACGTGGAGAAAATCCAAAAACACAGAATCTTTTCCAAAATGTAATCTTGACTAACGATAAATACTCACTGTGAGAACACCATGCCACATTCCCATGTCCTTCTTAAAATCCAGAACATTAACCAGTGTTTCACCTACAAACACACACACAGCTTAATTTATTGGTCAACTCCCAACATGTCACACAGCCCCCTGCTGCACATAGCTGCTAGAGGGGGAGAAGCACACATGGTACCCCCATTCCACTGTCCTTTGGGCAGGAGAGCGCCGTAAGTCTCGCCAAATCCACTTAAAGGTAGAGCCGGCAGCAAGCCGTAACCTGCCGACACCCTCAGGGTAAATGACAGAATTCCGTTGGCGTGTATAATGCAACTCTTGCACTTTGGGTGACACGTTTTGTGTAAGTGTAGTGTAGTTTGTGTGAGCGCTAAAGGAAATAAACCCAAATCGCCGGAGAACAGAAGTCACCTTCGCAGTAGTTACAGGCCTGTGTGAGGGACTGACAGTGTGTTAACATTGCGATCTTGGAAACAGCGATGCCCATCACGGTTCCCTCTTTACTCGCTTTATACTGAGAGAAAACAGACAGACAGAGAGAGAGAGAGTCAGAACCAAATACGCAATAAGAGAATTCCTCCTTCGTACCGCACACATATATACAGACATACCTCAATGTATGCGGCGTCTGAATTTGCGGTTGGAATGTGAGGCTGCCAGTCTTTGGATGGTTTGGTGAGGTACTTGGAGTCGGTAATGACCCATTTCAGCCTCGGCCAGCCTTTAAAAACCAACAACACAAACATTGTACATTGTGAATTCCCCTATTGTGGGACTAATAAAGGCATTTCTTTATCGTTATAATACTACACATCATACGCTGCTGATTTCAATGCACTACACAACCACAGTTACCCTACAAGACCATTTTGTATGGCGTCAAAAAGGGTCCAAAAGTTTTGAGAACTCAAAAACAGAATTCGTAAGCAATTTTCTTCATTGC
>JAOUQT010005521.1:0-12424 GCA_025769995.1 Xyliphius kryptos | reverse complement strand
ACAGCACCCGGAGAGCAACTGGGGGTTAGGTGCTTTAATCAAGGGCACTTCAGCCATGACTTGTCGGTACTTGGAATCGAACCAGGGACTCTCCGGTGGCAAGGCTAGTTCCTTAACCACAAGCCTACGACTGCCCCCGAAAATGAAGTCGCGAAAATTAAGTCGAAAATTGAGTCAAGCCATCAGCATGAGGACAACTAACAAAATCACCCGGCAACACAAACATAAAAAAATTATAGAAGTGTATATTTTTTAGCTGTGAACACAGTAATATTGTTGACACTGCTGCTGTTAACAGGGAAAAAGCACTTCTAATAAAGCGAGGATTGGCAAATCTGGTTGTTTATGTTGAGACTGCGCAGAAGGTATGCGTTTGGATGTAACTAATAAAGTAACATGCAATCCAACTTATGTTTTAAAATCAAGTAATCAATAAAGTAAATAAGTTTTTAAAAGAATAAACAGATTGTTTAAGGCAACTGGTCAAGAGCTTCAGTTAAGAAAATATGATTTTATTAACCACAGCATGGTTGTTTAACCAGCTGGCTATTTTCTAATATATTGGCACTTTCACACAAAATCTCTAGTTAAAGGTCAAACATAATGAAAACAAAAAACGAAGCTGCTTTTAAGCATTTCTGTGGGTGTAAATGACTTGTGGGTTTAGTGTAGAACGGCCAAACTATTTCAAGCTGAAGGGAAGTCTGTAGTAAGCAAAATAACTGCTGTTGACAACTGCTTTACAGGACGTACAAGCTTTAGACAGATGGACTACAACACTAGACCACCACATACAGTAAGGTTTCAGTTGGGTCAGGAAAGCAATATGATTCAGAATAGAGCACAAATTCATAAAATCTTCTGGTAAATATATAATTCATAAACAATCACAGCACAATCCATAATGTTATTATCGTTAAATAAATCCATAATGTTATATTTGTTTTGGGAATTTTGATGCTAATCACATAGGAAATACATAGTTGTTCCATGCTTTTGTATTTTACTTTATTTTTGATATAATGTCTAATAACGGTTGGTATAGTTCATGTATAGTTGCAAAAGGTATGTCTGCATCCATGTTCTGTTAAACCTAAGATTATAATTCTTATTTGCAAGATAGTGCTATGTGTAATTTATGTCAATATTTTATAATATTGCATATATACACTTTAAATAAGTACACAGGCCACAATTGCACAACTGCTATTCCGCCAGGGGTCAAAAGTTTAATGTGCACTATATGAAAATTTGTAAAAACAGATCACAGAATAATGAAAATACACTTTGGGAAACTGCAAATACAACTGGAGTGTGATGCATATCTCACAAATCCGCAAACACAGACAAGTTGATAGTAATCTCTGAGAGTTGCAAATGAGCACCAATTAGCATGTAATGACTTTTTATCAGCTTGAGAATCAGTCTAGTCTAAACTGGCATCTTTGTTATATTCATTAGAACTGTGGTAGCAAAGTAATGACAGATTGATTGCTTTGGGACAAAGAATGCCAGTTGATGAAAAGTCCCCGAAATAAATGAGCCAGCCTCCAATTATGTTATTTAACTTTGAAGATACCAGCCCATTTTGTTAGAAGGCATGCTGTAAAGATTAGTTCTGCAACAGTATACAACTTTCCTAACCACAGTATTCAAAGAATGCCACCTTGCAGTTGGAAGTTACACCAAGACTAACCCAAGCACGCATTTCAAACACCATATAAAATGTCGCATGTTGGGTTGAAATTAAAGAAATTTTAAACCTTGTATAGACATGGGTATATTTTAAAGTCTTTGAGTCGATGCAATTGACATTATATGCCCGGAAGAACATTAGAGAAATGTGAAATACAGGTTATTTTTATAGTTCGGGAGTACTTCTAGTGGCAGAATTGTCTATCTTGTAATTGTAGTTGTATTGGTATCAAATAAATCACTTCTGTTAATATTCTAGTATTCTAGCACCAAGACATTCTGAAAAAGAATATTTGCTAATATTTGCTGTCTCTCTCTCACTCACACACATACCTATTTATTTATTTATTTATTTTTTTACACACATGTACGACCCAATTCCAAAAAAGTTTGGATAAAGTACAAATTGTAAATATAAATGAAATGCAATAATTTACAAAAGTGAAAAACTGATATTGTATTCGCAATAGAACATAGACAACATATCTTTGTCGAAAGTGAAATGTTTTGAACATTTTGAAATGTTGTTTTTACAACAAATAAACAGTAAAATAGCGTAGACTTGACAACATTCATTCATTCATTCATTCATCCATTTTCTGTTTTATGCCTTCCATTTAAAACTCAGTTTATTACTTTTAAGTTATATAGCGGCTTTTGCCGAGCTTGTGTTGCCGACTGTTTAACCGAGCATCCGTTACCAAGCGATTTTTACAGAGTGTCTGTTGCCGAGTTCGTTTTACAGAGCATCCGTTACAGAGCTTGTGTTACCGAGCGTCTGTTACAGTGTGTGTGTAACAGAGTTTGCGTTACAAAGCGCGTTACTGAGTTTGTTTTACACAGTGCCTGTTACCGAGAGTCTGTTACAGAGCGCCTGTTACCAAGCATCCTTTACAGTGTGTGATACTTAACATGTTACAGTGTCTCTAACCGAGTTTGTGTTAGAGAGTGTCTGTTACATAGCATCTGTTACAGAGCGTATGTTACATATTGTGTTTCCGGATGTCTGTTAGTGAGTTACCAAGCATAAGTTACAGTGTGTGTTACCGAGTGTCTATTACAGAGTGTATAGTACCAAGTTTGTTCTACCCAGCGTCTGTTACTTCTGTATAACAAAATAAATTCTTCTAAATGAATATATTTAAATGAAAAATATTTCCTTTCTTATTCCCCACACTCTAGTACATGTATATATCCAGTGTTCAGACCCTAATCTCTGTCCTACTGCTGGTGAAGAGCTCTACAATCTTATCTGTATGCTGTAGACAGAGTGGAATGCATTACTCATAAGCATCATGAATGAATCTTTTTTTCTTAACCTTATTCGAAGGGTGTGAATTATATACTGTTTTATAAACATTCCTGCTTAAAAAAACTGATTTTTGACAAACTGCAAATAAATATACTGTTCTGTTTAGAATCCATACAGACAGGTCATGCTCCATCACAACAATCCATTTGTTCTTGTTTGCAACGTTATTAAATTTACCATGCAACATCACAGATAAAATAGAAGACAGTGATGGCTTTACCACAGTTTAAACCTAGAAATAGTGTGTGTACCTTTGTGGACCCATAATGTGTTTAATCTAACACCGCACACGTCCATTAAACATTCACATTGCTGGAGGAAGAAGTAAATAAACCCGTGTGCAGGTCTGATCAGCAGCTACCGGAAACACTTGATTGAGGTTCCACCATCACTGTGTTTAATGGATGTGTCCAATAAAGACATGAAATATAATCGTGTGCTATTAGAATAAGCACATTGAGTTTGTCTATATTTGGTACTCAGATGTAGATCAGATCATATTTTATGAACAATTAATGCAGATAAATTTCAAAGGGTTCACATGCATACATACAATGTGAAGATAAAGTATGTATACAAAAGTAACTTAAGAGTTAAGTCAACAGTAAGAAAACTTAAGACAACAGTATTAAGGGGGGGAAAAAAAGGGTCCAACCCTTTGCAAAAAACAAAACCACACACACATGTACTCAATTATTTACAGCCATTTCTCAGGTCGATCCCAAGATCCCTTTTAAAAACTTGATTGGACTCAATCTTTAAAATAAATCCAGTCTATTGGACATGATTGTTGATATGTTTTGTTTAAAGACGTTAATTTTTATTCTTTACCTGTAAATAAATATCTTTATTTTCCAGAGATCAATAAAAACAAGGTTAAATACTGATATGTGAATATTTCCTTAATAATGATATGAATATTTAAATGAGATATTTTAATTTATTCCACATAACTGAGATCAGATTAAGCAATGCTAGTGAGAGCAGCTGCTGCTTTGGCTGTGACTTCATAGGTCATGAATGAGTGAGGTTGAGTGGGTGGGGGTTATATGTCCTGCAATGAGGGATTGGGAAAGGGTACTTCATTTACTCCCAGATCAACAGACAAATACCTTTTAATGAACTATGACCAGGCACAATGCAGGACTGTCTGACAGTATGATAGTCCATCACTATCTGTGTTTCTATTAGACTTTTAGTGTAATGTTTCCATGCTTTGTCTTATTTAATAAAGTACAAATATAACGTGGAACTATAGAGTTTTATATGGCAACGGCGGATGGCACGGTGAATAGTGTTCACAGATAATGTTCCCTGGAAATATTCCTGATCCCATTTTGTGATTTCCAATATAGAAGCATGCCTGTATGTGATGAAGTGCCGTCTAAGGGCATGAAGATCACGAGCACCCAGCATGGTTTTCCAGCCTTGATTCTTATGCACCAGATTCTCTGAATCTTTTAAAGATATTCACTGTAGATGAGGATTTTACTCTGTCAAACTCATTTCTGATATTGCTCCACTATTTGTAGGAGCAGAATTAGGGGCAGTAGTGATCCTCTTCCCATCTTTACTTTGGAGAGCTGCTGTCACTCAAAGATGCTCTTTTTATATCCAGGCATGTTAATGACCTATTGCCAATTGACCTAATGAGTTTTAATTTGGTCCTCCAGCTGTTCCTTTTATGTAGCTTTAACTTTTCCAAAGTTTTTTTTGTTGCCGTCATAAAATTTCAAATGTCCCAATATTTGGCATGAAATTTCAAAATGTCTCACTTTCGACATCTGATATGTTGTCTATGTTCTATTGTGAATACATGATCAGTTTTTCAGAGTTTTAAATTATTGCATTTCATTGTTATTTACAGTTTGTACTTTGTCCTAACTTTGGAATCAGGTTTGTACTTAATATTCTTTAATCTATTATTAAAATTAAATTATTAAACATGTAAATAAATTAAAAAGTGGTTCTGGCTTTAAAAGTTAAATAAGCAGTGTATCTGATTTGGCATCCAAATTTTTTTTATTTGATTTGATTACTTTATTGATCTCCGGAAGGAAATTGTTCTCTGTGAACACCTTGGTGCACAGAAAGCAAGTGGGGGTGTAGGGTGTCTTTCTCAATAGCACTTCAACCATGACTCGCTTAGAGTGCAGACTGAACCGGCGATCTCTTGTTCCCCAGCTCTCTACCCTATCCATTTATCCACGGGTAAATATCACATCCACGGTAATATCTTCTGTATGAGCCGACCTTCTTTCTCAGTTCAAATGTACTATCATTAAACACTTATAAAATTGAACTATCGTTTGTTGGAACAAAATCTGCTGTGTCATTCTTAAATGTGGTGCTTTATTCAAGTTACATCGTCATAATTCCCTCTGTCACGGTATAAAACCTTGGTGACCCTTACGATCCCTACATAAAATCTTTGTCCAAGTCAGCATTCCTGAATCTTCGCTATATCGCTCATATACACCCTCTCTTATCTTCTAAAGATTTCGAAACTCTAGTCCTTGCTTTTGTGACTTCCAGGCTGGACTACTGTAACACTCTGCTCTATGGGCTCCCTGCTAAGTCACTCCAAATTATTCATAACTCAGCTGCCCGGCTTTTAACTTGTACAAACAAATATGATCCCATCACGCCGGTCCATAAATATGTTTAAAAACCACCTGTAGAGAGTGTAAAAACATTCGGGTAAATCATGTGTTTATACGTTACCACATTTTATATCTATATTTAACTTCTGTACACGTGTAAGTGTAATGAAAACACACCTAATGATAATTTACAATAGCAGGAGAGACCACAGTAACATGATAAACTCTACATCAATATTAACATGTTAGGAAAACTATATTTTCTACAAATATTTCAAGAAATAATCACAGAATGAATCTAGAAAATCAAAGCAGTAGTGTCCTGCCCTGTTCATTCTAAAAAGAAAGACAGGTTTGAGGACAAGTCATTAATAGAAATGTCTACCCAATGTGGCAAAGAGTCTCAGAGGAAACACCAAAAAGCCATGACGTATCAACGTTGCTAAAATCTGATCTAGACTTGGGGTCTTACTCATTATAGCAATGAGTCACACTGGAGTCAAGGCAGCACAAACTGACCTTCAGAAATCAGATAACACACAAGTTTTAGAACAATGTTTGTTATAATTTAAACACAAGTTGTTACAATAATAAAAATAACAAGGAGTAAAATCACAATTTCATGTTTTAACCAAGCCTTTCTGGGATTATGTGGTCCATATTTCTCATCTGGTTTAATAAGTACCATGAGGCAATTACAGAAGCACTCTACACTTCTCAAGAGATGATTCATTTTTTCTGCCGTTGACGTCAAACCTTCATCTGCTCAGTGACTAAACAAGGACTACATGTTATGCAGTTGTTAGGCAGGAACAAACAGACGTGTATACATCTGCATTCAGTCAAGAATCCAAAGAATATCCAAAGAAACAACTGTGTGTTCATATTGCAAAATCAGTGACATTTAAAACTTGTCCAGTTATGAATCGAATCATTGAAAAAGGGTGGATTCAACTCACACATATCTCATAATGACACAATACCTCAAAATTATACACAATAGCCCATACTGGAAAAGTAAAAACAGTTTGTTTTAATTTTTACAAAGGTATTAAAAAGAAAAAAATCACATGTACATAATTATTCACAGCCTTTGCCATGACCATCCTTTAGATGTTTCTAAAACTTTATTAGACTTCACATGTGTGTAAATCTAGCTGACTGGACATGATTTCTAAAGTCACAAAACCGTCTATATAAAAGGTCCCATAGTTAACAGTACGTGTCAGAACACAAAAACCATGAAGTCCAAGAATTGTGTTTAGACCTCAGAGACAGGATTGTATCGAGGCACAGATCGTGGGATGGTATAGAAATATTTCTAAAAAACATTGAAGTTCCCAATGAGCAGAATGTTCTCCATCGTTCATAAATGGAAGACGTTTGGAACTGGCCAATCTAAGTGGTATGGGTAGATCAGCTTTAGTCCTAGAGGTAAAAATAGAAGTGGCACTGACTAAGCTTCAGCAGTGTTCTGTAGAGAGAGGAGAACCTTTCAGCAGGAGAATCAATTCTGTTACACTCCACCAATAATGCAAACATGACATTGTCCAGACAAAAGCCAGTTCTCAGTAAAGGGCAAAGGACCAATCACTTGTAGTTTGTCCAAAGACACCTAAAGTATATTCTCAGATCACGAGAAACAAAATTCTCTGGCTGATGAAACAAATATTGGCCAAAAACTCTTTGGCCTGAATGCCAAGCGTCATGTCTGGAGGTAACTAATTACCAGCCATTCAGTGAAGCAAAGTGGTGGCAGCATCATACTGTGGGGTTGTTTTTCAGCAGCTGGAACTGGGAGATATACAGAGACATCCTTGTTGAAGAAAACCTGTTCCAGAGTGCTCTGGACCTCAGACTGAGATGAAGAATTACCTTCCAACAGGACAATATCATTAAAACACAGCCAGAATAACAAAAGAATGGCTTTGGGACAACTCTGTGAATGTTCTTGAGTGGCCCAGCCTTGAATCTGATTGAACATCTCTGAAGAGATCAACAAACCTGAGGTTTTGCATAGAAGAATGGGAGAATCTGTCCATAAAGAGGCGTGATAAAGATTGTAGCATCGTATTCAAAAAAGCTTATGGGTGTGATTCCTGACACAGCCTTAACAAAATACTGAATAAAGTCTGTGAAAAATTATGTACACGTGATTATTATTGATTTTTATTTTCAATCATTTAGTTAAAATAGTTAAACAAGCGATTTTCAAGTTGTCATTATGGGGTATTGTGTCATTATGTAGAATTTTGTGGGGACAATGAATTCCATTTTATTTTGGAATAAGGGCATAGTATAAGGAAAAAGCTTTGATTACTTTAGACATCATTATGCATATGTGTGTGTGTGTGTTTTAATTTTGCATGATGATATATAAAGTAATCGATCTGAACAAGATTGAAACCTGGACGGAGAAACTTGACTTACCGCGTCGACTGTGCCATATAAAAGTCCACAGAGTACCCGAAATAACTGCCCGGCGGTCCCGTGTATATCGTCGGGTTTTCTATATCCAAGTTGAACGCGATGGTCAAAGGAAAAACGCATGTGATTAAAAGTGAGACGCCCATGTGAAATAAAATTGCCACCATGGTCGAGTGTTGTCTTTCGGAAGCCATGATACCCGGGATGTTAGTCCAGCTATGGAAATAAAGTCGCATTTATTTCCAACAATGGTCAATGGCGTCGTTCTCTATTAGTCACACTGCGACAATATGGACAAATTTCATACTGTATCTTTCTAAGTGTTTGGTAAAGCGACCCTAATTGCAGGATCGACCGATCGATCGAGCTCTCTTTCTCTCTTTCTGCTCTTTTTCACTCAGTTTGTCTACTGATTGTTATAAAGTTGGGAAAGCGGTAATACTTTGCGTGTAGGTGGAGCCACAAGAGCGCCTGGAAAAGGCACTGGGAGATTTGGGGGATGGGTAAGGAATTAGAGCCAAATAAAAAAAAAACGTTCACTAAGGAGAAAACTGTAAAAATAAATAATCAACTAAATAGAAATCTATAAAACCATCAACAAAAGAGAACACTGTAAGATCATCCACTAAAGATAAAACTGTAAAAAAAAAATCATCAACTAAAGATAAAACTGTAAAAAAAAATCAACTAAACAGAAAACTGTAAAATCATCAACAAAAGAGAACACTGTAAAACCATCCACTAAAGATAAAACTGTAAAAAAAATCATTAACTAAATAGAAAACTGTAAAAAAAAATCATCAACTAAATAGAAAACGTAAAAAAAATCAACTAAACAAAAAAATGTAAAAAATTATCCACTTAACAGACTACTGTAGAGAAAACTGTAAAAAGCATCCACTAAATAGCAAATTGTAAAAAAAATCATCAGCAAAAGAGAAAACTGTAAAAATAATCCACTAAAAATATAAATATAAGTATCATCAGCTAAACAGAAAAAAAATCATCCAATAAAGAGAAAACTATAAAAAAAATAAACTAAATAGAAAACTGTAAAAAAAAAAACATCCACCAAAGAATAAACTGTAAAAAAAATCAACTAAACAGACTACTGTAAATAGCCCCACACGTGTTAAAGAAATGGCCCCAAGTCAATTTTATTAGTTATTTATATTTATCTGAATATATTGCATATTGCAAGTTATTTTTAATTCTAATTGTTTCTAATTGTTATATTAATTCTAATCTGTAATTTTTGCCAAGAAATTGCATAACTACATGTACCTATGCAAGTTAATTGAAACTGGAATGTGCATCACATCTCACACCACAAGTGCTAGCTAGATCATTGATGGCTAAAAGCATTGTTTTTGGCAAAATGTCACTTTTGATGCGGTCAATATGAGGCGGACAATGGATTATTTCTTTTGTTGAATTTGATGCAACAGCCACTTGTCTAATATTAAGAAAGTAGCGGTCTGAAGAAAGTAAACATTACTCAATTCCCAAGATGCATGTCTGTGTTGAAAGAGGGTTCTACATTTAGCAGTGATTACTATATCACTTTCCTTGGAAACTTACAACAGGAATTTGAACAGTGGTTTGCAGACTTCAACAGTGACAGTGACATTTTCCAGATATTTGAAGATCCTTTTTCCTCTTATATGTGGACAGTACTCCAATAATGCTTCATATGGAGCTTGTATATCTGCAGAGCATTTCTGACCTCAAAAACAAATATTAGAGGGCCACAAAGGAAATCAGAAATGGTTGAACAGTTTCTAAGAGACAGATACCTTCATCCCAGAGCTGTCCAAGTTGTTAAGTTGAGTCTTGGGGAACTTCAGAAATGCATGTGAAAAAAACTAATGTACTATGAACTTTAATAAATTAAGCACAGATCCACAGTGACTAATACCCATCTCCAAGTCATTATCAGGGTGTCAACTGCAAACTCTCGAATAGCAAATATGGCTAAATAAGTACTACCAAGTATCTGGTAGCAAGCGCTGATTAATCACCATGTTTTAAATATGATGTGTATGTGTTTAGCTAATACAAATTTGTCCCACTGTAATTATGTTTATGTTTCTTTACTCTGAACTCCACAAAAACCTCTGCTGTGAACAAATTTTCTAAACCAAATATTAGACAGCACAAGCCAGTGTTTTATTGTGCTGTTCCAAAGCCCGGATGAATGCTGAGAGTTGTATCTGGAAGGGAATCCAACAAAAAACATTTGCCAAATCTATAATAAGAGTTCTTACAACTTTTCCCATAATTTTTCCCCATACTGGAGGATATTGGTCTACTGTTTGTCGAAGAAGACGAGGACTGAAGAAACTGTGGAACAGAAGGTAGCAAAGAGTAGCAAGGAGGAAGTAAGGAAAGCTTTGAAAAGAATGAAGAAAAGAAAGGCAGATGGTCATGATGACATACCGGTAGAGATATGGAACTGTCTAGGAGAGCAGTGTTTTTCACTAGATTATTCAATGAGATTTTTAGAGAGAGAAATCATCCCTGAGGAATTGAGGAAAAGTGTGCAGTACTTATGGCAATTTTTAAGAACAAAAGTTCTTAAACAAGCGTTGTGGCAATTACAGGGGCATAACATTAATGAGCCACACAATGAAGATTTAAGAGAGTTGTGTATTAGACAAGCATTGACTGTTTGTGAGCAGCAGAATGGTTTATGCCAAGAAAGAGCTCCACAGATGCGATTTTTGCTTTGAGAATGCTGATGGAGAAGTATAAAGAATGTCAGAAAAAGCTCCACTGTGTCTTTGTGGATTTAGAGAAAGCTTATTATACAGTGTCAAGGGAGGAAATGTGGGGTTATGAGGAAGTTTAGAGAGGCTGAAAAGTGTGTTAGATTGGTTCAGGACATGTATGAGAACAGTGTGACTGTAGTGAGATGTGCTGTAGGAGTGACAGGTAGTTTCAAGGTAAAGGTGGGACAGCATCAAGGATCAACCCCGAACCCCTTCTTTGCTCTAGTGATGGACAGACTATGATGTTTGCAGATGACAATGTGATCTGTAGTGAGAGCAGGAAACAGTTAGAAAAGAACTTAGAGAGGTATGTTCTGGAAAGAAGGGCAATGAAAACCAACACTTGTAAGACAGAATACATGCGTGTGAATGAGAGGGAGGAAGGTAGAACAGTCAGGCTTCAGGGAGAAGTGGTCACAATGGTGCAGGAGTTTAGATACTTGGGATCAACTGTCCAAGCAAATGGGTAGTGTGAAAAAAGGTGAAGAAGTGAGTACAGTCAAGTTGGAGTGGATGGAGAAAAATGTCAGAAGTAATGTGTGACAAAAGTTGCAGAAAAAAGCAATGCCATCACGAACAAAAAACCTTAACACGGACAGAAGTGCAGGCATATTTTATTGTAAATACAAAAAACATAATAACATTGTACAAAAAACACACTAAACCGGGGTGGAATATTGTGAAGATGGTAGCAGGTGAAGAAATGGGATAAGATATTTTACTCCCTATCACAACGGTACAGTAAAAAAAAGGGAGTGCCATAACAATTAATTAATTCATTTTATTTTCCGCTTAATCCACATGGGGTCACGGGCCAGCCAGTACCCACCTGGCAACTCTGGGCTGCAGGAAAAACTCTAGACAGGGCACCAATCCATCATAGGGTGCACACGCACAGTCACATTCACACATTAATGAGCAATTTAGAGACACCAATTAACTTAACATGCATGTCTTTGAAATGAGAAAGGAAACTGAGCAAACATGAAAACTCGACACAGAAATTCCCAGAGTTGCTCCACCTGGGGCTCAAACCAGGGTCATTATTGCTGTGAGGCGTCAACACTAGCCACTGCGCCACAGTGACTCCCACAATAGGTATAATTCTTGAGGGAGTCACTGTGGCGCAGTGGCTAGTGTTGTATGTCAGTGCAACCGAACAACTACAAATAATGAGGAAAATTTATTTATTTATGGTATCTAGCAAAGTGTTAGCCACCATTTTCAACACAGAAGTCAACAAGGGTTTGACCCTCTTGATTATGGCACCATAAACATATTTCCCAAGCACTTAACTTTCTTCTGAATTTTCCCCGATCCTGGCTTTAAATATTACTGTGAGCTCCCATTCTATTCTATTCTATTCTATTCTATTTTTCTTCTTATTTTTTCGGCCTTTCCCTTTTATCAGGGGTCGCCACAGCAATTCAATCTTTTCCAGCAAGTGACCACTTCTCCCTGTAGCCTAACAGTTCTACTTTCCTCCCTCATTCACACACATGTATTCGGTCTTACAAGTGTTGACTTTCATTCCCCTCTTTTCCAGAGCATACCTCCACCTCTCCAAGTTCTCTTCTAGCTGTTCCCTGCTCTCACTACAGATAACAATGTCATCT
>JAOUQT010005515.1:0-12424 GCA_025769995.1 Xyliphius kryptos | reverse complement strand
AGATAGGGATTCGAACCGGGAACCCCCAGCGCTGAGAGGCGGTCGTGCTACCCACTACGCCACCGTGCGGCCCTAAAACTTTAACTACATTAATTGCTTAAAAAAATAAATAAAATAAAACTGAATTTTTAAAATGTAGACACTGAACATATCTGCAAGTGATTTAAATTAAGAACTCTGTAGATTAGCCGTCTGTTTTTCCTTTTTGGAAGTTGCTTTGAATAAAAGGAATCTGTATAATTCCGAAATGTGAATATAAGGGTTTGATATTTTTGGTAAAGGAGAAGTTTATTTCTTAGAGCAAAGCTTCAAGAACTAATGTATGCTTATTGCAGGCAAGGTTTTATTTTGTCCTGTATCACTTAGAGACAAAAGTCTGCCGACACAAAATCCTGTAAAAATTCATCTCAGTGGTAAGGTATGCCATAATTATTTCCATTGTTCCAGAACAATGTCTAAAATTCAGTGGTTAGATATTCATTTACGCTATCATACAAAGTAAAACATTAAACTCTGCAATTAATTTTCAATTACTTACCCTCTACTAGTAAAAAGAATCCATTTGGGTTCTTCTGAAGAATGCGAATAGCTTTTTCTGTGGTCTCAGTGATGGATGGATCCATTAGGTTGTCACGTTCCACCTCATACCTCATATCACCAGGTTCGAATAGGGCTTTAAAAAAAAGAGGGTGACATTTTAGTATTTAGTGACTTAATGAAAGATCATATATTCATTCATTATAATCTGCTCAATCCTCCACTATAGGGTTGAAGGGGGTTACCAATGCCCATCTAAGGACAGTTTTGGGCACTGGGCAGATGTGCCCAGGAAAAAGCACCTATCGCCGGGCACACCCACTCCACTCCACCCCACTCCACTACAAACCACTCATCTTACCAACCATGCATAGCGCCTGGCAATACCTCATATGTACATGTGACTCCAGCAGACCAAAAGGTATATCATGTGGCACACTACTCTTATTTTTTTGTGCCAACAGAAAGATGTGTACCTTAGAGAGCTTGTGGATTCTAGGCAAAATGTATCAAAGAAACAAAGAGGAAAATAGGTGATAACCAACTTGGGCATCAGCAGCTGAGTCAACTGCACTAAAACAGTAGGGGACAGCTTCTCTCCAACCTAGCCGATTGACCGTAAGAATCAGAGAATCAGGGTAACCACCCCCTGGTCCATATTTCACCCAGCTTAGACAGTGAGGAAAATAAGTATTTGAACACCCTGTGACTTTTCCCCCCCACTTGAAAATCATGAAGGGGTATGGAATTTTCATCTTGGGTGCATGTCTATTGTGAGAGACATAATTAAAAAAATATCCAGAAATTCCTATGTATGATTTTTTTAAATAATTTATTTGTGTGTTACTGCTGCAAATAAGTATTTGAACACCTGTGAAAATCAATGTTAATATTTGGTACAGTAGCCTTCGTTTGCAATTACAACAGTTTTTTACCAGCTTTTTTACACACTGCAGCAGGGATTTTGGCCCATTCCCCAACACAGATCTTCTCCCGATCAGCCAGATTTCTAAGCTGTTGCTAAGAAACATGGAGTTTGAGCTCCCTGCCTGTCCCATGGGCAAAAAAAAAAAACACTCCTAAGGCATGATGCTTCCACCCCCATGCTTCACAGTAAAGATGGTGTTTTTGGGATGGTACTCATCATTCTTCATCCTCCAAATGCGGCGAGTGTAATTAAGGCCAAAAAGTACTATTTTTGTCTCATCTGACCATGGAACTTTTTCCTATGACTCCTTTGGATCATTCAAATAGTCATGGCCAAACTTAAAACGGGCCTGGACATGTTCTGATTTAAGCAGGGAAACCTTCCGTGCCATGCGTAAATTTAAACTATGAGGACCGAGTGTATTACTCACAGTAACATTAGAAATAGTGGTGCCAGCGCTCTTCAGGTTATTGACCATCTCCTCCCGTGTAGTTTTGGGCTGATTCCTCACCTTTCATAGGATCGTTGATATGCCACGAGGTGAGATCTAGTGGTGGAGCCCTAGTTCAAGGGAGACTGAAAGTCTCATTTCTAATAATTGCTCCAAAAGTTAATCTTTTTTTCACCAAGCTGCTTGGCAATTGCCGCGTAGCCCTTTTCAGCATTGTAGAGGTCAACAATTTTGTCTCCGGAGTCTTTGGACAGCTCTTTGGACAGCCAGGTTACTTGTTACTGATTATGTGGGGTGGACAGGTGTCTTTATGCAGCTAACGACCTCAAACAGGTTTAATTTAGAATAATTAGTGGAGTGGAGGTGGAGCTTTTAGAGGCAGACTAAAAGGTCTTTGAGGCCAGAGTTTTTTCTGATTTTCAGGCATTCAAATAGTTTGCATCAGTAATACACAAATAAATTATTAGAAACACATACATTGTTATTTCCAGATTCTTTTTAAATTATGTCTCTCACAGTGGACTTGCACCTAAGAAGAAAATTTCAGACCCCTAGAGATTTCTAAATGGGAAAACTTGCAAAGTCGCATGGTTTTCAAATACTTATTTTCCTTACTGTATTAAAACAATGAGGGACAAAGTGGCGTGAATTATTGAGACTAAATCACTGGAAAAACTGTTGTTAGACACGATGGGAAGCTAATGTACTGTTATATTTCTTTCCCATGATTTATTCACAATAGTGCACAACCTTAAGTGTGTTATTGCATTTCTAAAATGGTTACAAACAAATTATAAAAAAAAGTTTTAAATAAGTTTTTATACGTGTTTAATGAAAGCAAAATCACTAATAAACTAGTCTTCCTCAACATAATCTATTTTCTGAATGCTGATTGCTGAGTTACAGGTTTCTGGTTTCTCCCACAACCATAAACTGCTATCTAGTGGTTAAATTACAGAACACAATTATCAAAAACATCTGGAAAATTTTGTATTGTACATCACACATTAATATGAATGTGAAGCAGTCAAAGCTGTGCATTATTGTCCATAATGTCACGGCCAGAGAAATGGCTTTAAGGACCGGAACCCATCTTATAATGTGGCTTATCACAGGCCATCCATATTTAAGGGGGGTTGGGAGCTGGCACAGCTGAAAACATGGATTCAAGATAAATTAAATGCTCTAAATTGGCCCATGTAGTGTGTTTGTGTGAGTGTCTATGTGAGTGAGTGCGTGCTCAGTGATGGACTGTCCCCCTGCCCAGAGCCCAAAATATTCTCCAATGGTTGGGCATGAGGAACAACCCAGCCCGACTCTAGATAGATAGATAGATAGACAGACTTTTTTGACTTTTGAAACCGCTTTATTTTAACCAAAAATACATTTCTATATGCAGTAAAAGAAAAACTCTGAAAACAATCACAGAAATAAAGATCTACACATGTTTAGACAGACAGGCAGACATTATTCAACTCACCCATCAAGTAATCAGTAGTTTTGGGATCAACTGCATCAAATTCAGTCTTATTCCACACGTAATGAGCAACCTATGAAAAATGAAACACACATTAATGTTCTTCTGTTTATTATAGAAATAGCTTAAACAACTATGTATGTCAAGAAATTTTTGAACACCATATAGACCATAGAACTGTGGCACAATACACAAATCATAGACATGCATTTTGTACTGTATGCTTCAGGTTTACAGGGGCAATTAAGAGCCATAATTCATTACATCATAAATATTTCCTGTAATCGCTAGACTGTATATTAAGGCACGGCTGTGTATGTTTATTGTGTAAGAATTCTACATCCTACATCTGGTGCAAATTAAACCAACTACAACTACAAACCAAAATGTATTTTAGGTGGTGCTAATCTTGCGACTGTCCAAGTGCAAAGCTATCTACCTCAGAAAGCTTGCATACCCTACAAAAAATAAATAACAGTATAAAAGTGTGCTTAGTGATTTGGACATCAGCAACTGCAGTAACCAAGGTGAGACATAGGATAGACTAGACCACAGTCCTGTTCCTATAGAGTGCTGCCTTGTGCTGCCCCATGTGCTGGCTAGTACATGCTGTGATGACATGGCTTACTGCACTGTGACATCTGCTACCACCCAAAATGATGGGGATGCTTCAAGGTCAACAATCCCCTGGTGCACGACGGCCAGCACAGTTGAAAAAAAAAAGAAAAACAAAACTCTTTAGTAAGCCTTATTATTAATGCTACCATGCGCGATAAGTGTAGACGTACTCCTTCAAACAGACAGCTTATGACCAATGTCTCAGCATAACTGGCCTCAGATACTACTGTAAGCATCGGAATCACAGATGTACCTAAACCATTAATTGTATCAGTTCCATGCAAATCACTGAGCAAAAAAAAAAAATCTTGTTTCACGTCCACAAAACATTACAGTGTGCATTATACTTAGATAAGCTTGTTAAATATCCAATTCAAAACCACGGACAGTCTCCCCATGAGTACATAACAGCATCTCATATTTTTTATGGCAAGATTTCAGCGAATATTTAGCACAGATTTTTTTCCTGGCACTAACAATAGATTAAAAACAATATAATACTCATTATTTTCATTCCCTCTAAATGTTGTTTTAAGGGATTATAACCAAGGTTCTGTGCAGGGCATCATATTTTAGATCATATATCTTTATGTTGAAAAAGCTTTTTTGTAACCTTTCCCTTTTTCATATGGAGCCACTCCTTTATGAGGTCACG
This sequence comes from Xyliphius kryptos, assembly GCA_025769995.1. Lineage (NCBI taxonomy): Eukaryota > Metazoa > Chordata > Actinopteri > Siluriformes > Aspredinidae > Xyliphius > Xyliphius kryptos. Next base: position 7,758 of record JAOUQT010005515.1, on the reverse strand, counting down.
TCCATCCACTCTCAGTCCCACCGATTTGAGGTCTGTGGGATATTCAGGGTCCATCGTGCCTTTAGGGGTCATGTATTTACGTCCCCCACCAATAATGACCTGCACTCACACACACATGTACATTCACACAATTATTTGAATCCACATTAACATGGTATGCTCACAAAACTACACCTTATTGGAGCTAAATGTTTAATGTATCAAGGCATTTGACACTTAAAAATAAGGTAAATACAACCTGAGATGAAGAACATCACATTTCAAAGAACACTGTGTCATTATTCCAAAATAAACCAGATTGTGAAAGCGATGTGAGAAGGTATAACTACAACATTAATGTATTCACAAGAATTAAGTTAGAAAAAGCAAATGTCAGGTACTGTGAATCACTGCAAATAATTGATTGGTCTAAATAGTGAGCTGATTAATAATTGAGTATCCAACAAACAAACACTGATTCATACAAAACAAGATCATTGCATTTGGTCATATGGCAGACACCTTTGTCCAAAGCGACTTGCAAGTAGTGGTTGGAGTAAGAACACAGTGTTGGTCATAAAGCCCCCTGGAGCAATGAGGGTCAATGGTCTTGTTCAAGGACCCAAATTGGTAACTTCAGCATTTTTGGGATTTAAACCCACAATCTTCAGATTTACAGCCCAACACCATAACTAATGAGCAACCACAGCCATACAGTGCACTACAGTATGTAGTGAACAAATTATATATATATATTTTTTAATTTTAACAACACTACAACATGGATTCGTGGGATATAATGTTTTTCATAAAACACTTCCATGGTTATAAATGGTTATTGTTTAATTCGTCATGTGTTATTGTCCATCTGGTTGTATTTAATATTAGGACCAAATAAAATATGTTTTTAATAAGTCCTGACTTTGTCCTTTATCGTTATTATGTCTTAGGACTATATGAACATGCATTTTACCAGACTGTGCACACACATCAATATCAGTGTTATTAATAAGCTGAGAGGCAATGTCGGTACATCCTTCACGTTTGGCAGCAGAGGGCATGTCTGCATCACTGTACCACTTCCTACTGGCAGAGTGAGCATAAGCACCTGCTGGAGTGGCATGCTGCACTCTGGTTGTAGTCACTACTCCGACAGATTTTCCTACACACGCACACGCACACACACACACACACACACACACACACACACACACACACACACACGTAAATTTTGTGCTTGTGGGCGCATGTATGTGTGTGTGTGTGTGTGTGTGTGTGTGTGTGTACCTGCATCCTTAGCCCATTTCAGGATGGATGTAACCTCATTGCCTTTTTGTGAGCGGCACACACCGTTGCGGGCAGCTGCATTTACACCCACTGTATTCAGATTGGTCTTAACACCACACAGGTATGCTGTTGCTGTAGCTGCACTGTCTGGAATCTGAAAATCCACTGAGTAGACCTACACACACATAAACATATTTCTCATTGACATTATTCTGTTATAGACTTCAATCCTTAAGGACGTGCCTTCTTTAACATAAATTTCGAGTATTTGCTTTAACACCTAATAAACAAGCCAGGAATGTATTTAGGGCGTGAATTATTGTGAGTAAATACCAGGTAAGAGGCACTGTTAGGCACGACGCGAAGTGGAGTGCAGTTACACCTCTTTCCCGTGATTTATTTACAATAATGCACAACCTTGAGTGCTTTTATAAAATTGTTACAAACACACTAAAATAAAAAAAAAACAAGGTTTGATTCATTAAATTATTTATTGAAAGCCAAATCGTCGATAAACCGGTCTTCCGCAATGTAATCTTTGTCTGGTTTTAAACTGAACGATTATTGCTGAGTAACAGGTTTCCGGTTTCTCTAACAATCAAATTACAGAATGCAGTTTATAAAAACCATTGGGAAAATAATGGATTGTATATCACGCATACATAAACTGTCTGTGTGTGTGTGTGTGTGTGTGTGTGTACCTTAGCAAGCCCAACATAAGGAAAGGTGTCCATGGTCATAACTGTCTCCTCCCCAGTTCGACCCTCCAGTTGCCCTTTTAGGATTCGAGTGGCTGTGATGGTAGTTACACCCATCCCTTCCAGAGAAATAACATGCTTTTCAATTTTAAACTAACCTGCTTGTAATACAGGACACATACATATACATACATAATTCAGGAAAAATGCTATCAGGTTTGTGTTGACTCTATTGTGACAACAAAGGGGTCCACCGTTTTTGAGGTGTCTACGTGGCAAATACGCCACCGCCAACTCACATGACTTGGGGTATGGATTTATGTGTTACGTGTCCAGTACAGGTAAGGAACAGCGTTGGAAGGTTTTTGGCAGTGGGCCCCTCCAATCAGGAAGCGCCCTGGGTTCTATCCAGCATGCAACTGACAGCATTCCCAGTTCTGAAATTCGTTCTGATCAGATGTAAGAATTTGTGGAGGCATTTTTTGGTTATAATTAACTGTTAATGTGAAAAATGGATTCTGCTGTGAGAGTCGATATTTCAGCCATGCCACACGATATTTTTTTTAATAGAAAATATATATTTAAGTTGCTTTCACATATAATTTGTTTATATATGTTTACTTTTCTGAGATTTTAGTTATAACTTTGTTTTTAAAATTAAAATGATAAAGATTTTGCTGTCTGTTTTTTTGCAGAGAAAGGTACCAAGGCAACAATGAAGAGAATATACAGTGCTTCAAAAAGTGATCGCAAGTTTTATTTGTTTAATTGGCTTTTTACGTCTTGCCACATGGTTTTAGGGCTCAAATTTATTTGTGATTCATTACACTTGCATGTATATCTGAAGCCTTTTATTTTAATTAAATGTATGTTTCTGTGTATGGTTGGCTTTAAATCTGATTACTTTTGAAAAGTGCTTAGTGTTCATCATTGAACTGTGTTTTGGTTATTCTCATTTTTTCATGTTTTTCAACCATTCTGAGTGGAAAAACTAGTGGCAAAATACTTTTCAGAATGCTGGCAAAGGGTGGAGCTAATCTTTGCTTAAGGGCAGTATCCTAAGGTAGCACTCTTAAAGAGCGGTTAGCCCAAATTAATGAGCATCCTTGTTTGGTCAGTGGGCACACTCTCTTAGGTAAATGTCTTTGCACTCATGCAGAGCTATGACATTTGTTAGGATTTGTCTGTATCACTTGTGAATCTAAGGTATTGTCAGGTGCTATGTACTGTAGAAAGTGCATTTTTAAGGATTATTTTTGTAAAATGCAATAAACTTTAAAATGTTTATTTGTTTGTTGTGGTTCTGTACATATACATTTTTTAAATAAAAAAAATATGTAATTTATGCATATAACTGTATCTGTTGTAATAATTTAAAATTAAATTTTAAAACCAAAACTATAAAAAGATAATTAGTAATTTTGTGTAATTGTTTGATTTGATCAAATTTCATAAGAAGAATAATTGATCACTTTTAACAGTTTTATTGATTACTTAGTCAGTGACTATTGAATCTACTGTCTGGTGGTTACTACTTACCATCACCCAAAAATAGTACGATGTTTTTAGCCACATTTGTGTTAACTTTTCGGCTGAGAATTGAATTCAGTGTGTCACGTGCCTGAGCTCTCCAAAATTCAGGGTTTTCTTCTTCAGCTGAAAGAAAGTCCAATACTTAATCTCTATACTCATTAGTTAATCTAAATTGTAACTCATGTAACATGTTTTCAGAAAATATGTTAAAAATACTACTGATAATAAACTAAATAGCTGTAAAGTTTGGTCAACACTGCTGAACACACTTTTTATTAATTAGATGTGTGTGTATTTAGCGAGGGCACTGAAAATGTATGTATTTCAAAATTTAAAATGTCTGAATAAAATTTTATAATTTCATTTATATAGACATAAAGCAGTAATTATAAGCCATATTTCACTTTTGTAATCACATAAGTGCAGTAAGCGGGCATCAATAACATCAAATTCAGAATCAGAATAATTTATTGAGCCTTGAGTAGAAATTGCAGAAGTTACAGTTGCTTAGATTGCATAAGTACAAGTGTACATATATATATATATACATATATATATATATATATATATATATATATATAAAGTAAAAATGAATAAAGTAAAAAAGTAAAAATTACAGGTACACTCAAAGTGGCAAATGCAGTGGTGACGTATTGCACGATTTATGATATTATCATATAATAGCACGTTTTTAGTATTGCACATATTAAAATTATATAATATATTTAATTGCTATTGCACATATACATTTTTATTACACATGAAGTAAGGAGTTGTAGAGTTTGATGGCCACAGATAGGAATGACCTCCTGTGGTGCTTTTGGGTGAAACATCCAAGGATTTTTGATTAGTGTCCACAGGAATTGCTCTGCATGACATTTCACTCTAATAGTACAGCAAGTGTATATTGTTTTGAATGATAAATCACATATGATAACTATTCAACTTAATTTCAAGTTTAAAAGACACCCATTTTCAAAATGTATATATATATATACATGTTGTAATTCCTCTGTTTAAAAAAAGGTACTTACGTGAGGCATATACTGTTATTAAAAGGTAAGACACAACACACAGAACAAGAAACCGAGTCATGATCCCAGTGTTAACAAAGTTGGCTCTATAATACTAATCATACTTTTTTTAATAGAAGCAGATTATAAATGACCCCTGAACCTTTTAACAAAGGATGTATGATTATAATTTTTTATTGTTGGTCAAAGTTCCAACTATATGGCAAAAGGTGATAGAAGATTGATTGGTAAAGGTCAGACCCTGAAAATACTGCATGACAAAAACACAAATTAATTAAGTCATATAAAAGCAAATGTAACTTACCTATGTCTTTCACTGTAAAGATTTAGATTCATTAAGAGTCAATATTCATTAATTTAATCTAAAATACTAAAATGAACACTAGAAAAGACATAAAACCCAAACAATTGAAACCATTCGACTGTTCAAAAAGCATGTTCAAATACTTTTGTCAATATTAGTATATAAGTTTTTGCACTCAAACACACAATTGCACATCCAGTGACATTAAAAAAAATCCTAAAAGTACATTTGTAAAGATTGTACTTTGAAAGGACAAAAATAGACAGTGACAGAACACATTTGTACATACTAAACAATAAAATGCAAAATTTTATATAAACACCATTCAAGGTCACACTGTATATTGCTTATTATTTAAATATAAAAACCTGATAAAAATGACATTAATTACAATCCAGTTATCTGACATGTCATCTTAAATTAATTTATGAGCTATTTTATAATGCCCTGAATTTCACCTTATCAATGAAAGTGTAGGAGAAAACAATAATTGCATACTAGTTATATAAGAACCAAACAGGAATCCACCAGACACTAATAGACTTTGTTCCCCATCTAGTGGGGGTGCACCAAATTCATATTTTAAATATATGTAAATACACAATGTATAATTCAATTGTCACGTTTGCGTGCCGGTTGCCGAAAAGGGTAGCTCGCACGGAGGGGAGCAGAAAGGAGCAGGTAGCCAGGTGAGGATCAAAATGGCGTTTATTAAACAGCAGGATAAACGCTAGATACACAACCTAAACCAAACACGCAACACGGGACATATTAAATGAGACGCGACGAGGACAGCCCGGAACTGAAGAGAATATAAACCAAAAGTCCTCATCACGTGATGAATAACTAACCAATGAGAACAAGGAACAGAACACAAAATAAGGCAGGTGAGCTGAGCGCACCTGACAGTTCGCCCCCTTTTTCAAAGAGCGTCCACCGCAGGGGGGGCATGACGAGCAAAAAAAAAAAAAAAAAAGAGGATCCCCGCCTCTCCGACGGGCGTCGGCTAAGGTACTCTGTCCCTCAGACGGACGTCGTGGGGGACGGCCTTGAGTTCCCCGCCCCTTATGCGGACGACGAGGCGGGCGGCCCAAAGTTCCTTGCCCTATGACCGGCGGTTGCTGCGGTTGCCGGTCTTCTTCATGGTAGGAGGAAGTGGAACGATGAACGCGGCAGCGCGGGATAAGTGCGGCGGCGTGGTTCTTCTCCGTGGAAGGAGGAAGAGAAACGCTGATTGCGGCGGCGCAGGATAAGCGCGGCGGCGTAGTTCTTTTCCGTGGAAGGAGGGAGTGAAACGCTGATTGCGGCGGTGCAAGATAAGTGCGGTGGCGTGGTTCTTCTCCGTAAAAGGAGGAAGTGGAACTTGCATCGGCCTCTGTGGAACTTGCATCGGCCTCTGTGGAACTTGCATCGGCCTTTGTGGAACTGGCATCGGCCTCTGTGAAACTGGAAGCGGCCTCTGTGGAACTGGCAGCGGCCTCTGTGGAACTGGCATCGGCCTCTGTGGAACTGGCATCGGCCTCAGTGGAACTGGCATCGGCCTCAGTGGAACTGGCTACGGCCTCAGTGGAACTGGCATCGGCCTCAGTGGAACTGGCAGCGGCCTCAGTGGAACTGGAAGCAGCCTCAGTGGAACTGGCAGCGGCCTCAGTGGACTGGGCTGAGCCGGTATCGGCCTCTGTCGACTGGGTGGATCCGTTATCGGCCTCTGCGGACTTGGAGTCCTCCGCCTGCCATGTCCAGGTAATGGGGACCGCCACTCGTGGAGAGCCCGAGGAGCTCTCCTGCTCTACACCGCCTCCGACACGCTCCTCATCTTTTGCCTGCACAGATGAGCAGAGAAACAAGGCGGGGGTCCGGCGGGCACGCGGCGGCGGGACAATTTAGGGAGTGCGCGTCGGCGCGTGAATCCGGAGAGCGCGCGTCGGCGCGTGAATTTGGAGAGCGTCATGTTTACCATGGTCTGTGTACACTTTTACAACCTTTTGTTTGTACGTGGTCCAGATTTTGAAGCCAACTGACTGGGAGCAACCTGTAACATACCGTGATGATTTACATTCTAAAAGACGTTTTATATTCCTATTCCTTGTGGAATATCTCGTGCTGAGGCAACGATTCATGTCAATTTGATTTGTGCAGCAACTCCACAAATGTTTTAAGTGACTTATGAAGAAGAATAAGAACCTGGTGAGCATTTCCCAAAATCATTATTCCAAAGAACATTCACAAACGGTGTCGTTAAAGTGTGCAGATGGTACTGCAGCCTTGGACCTGTGGTTAGACGCTCATTTTGCTTTCAAGTGCAAGGTAGGTTTCATGTGATTTGTGTATGTGCAAGTTATAAAAACATAGATTCTGTCCAGCTTTGCTACGTTATGTGTAGCTACAATTCATTTATTCATTCATTATCATCTGATTAATCCTGTATTAGGGTCACAGTGGGGTTCCCCATGCCCATCCAAAGGAGAAGGTTTCGGACGCTGGGCAGATAAACCCAGGACAGGACGCCAATCTATTGCTGGGGTATAGCTACCAAATATTCAGACTATTTGCCTTTTTATTGTATAAGGTGTTGTTGAACCTAAATGTGGCAAAATAACATATGCATAATGTTGGCGTAGTGTACATAATTGTGGACGTTAAAAAATAACGCTTTAATCCTATACACATTGTAAGATATTATTTGTTGATGAACTGTTCAGCCATCTTGGAAATATAGTTTTCGTCACTACTCAGCCAATTCGTGGTGCATCAAAAGTTTCAATGTATCCGACTTTAGTTTTTGATGTGACACCACCTCATGGGAAACTCAACTTTCCGACACCACTTGAAAGCGCGGTTAGTTCCTGGGTATTACGTCATTGATGATGCAGCGTAAAGATAAAGTAATATTAATCCTCTGGTACAAACATTTAGAAGTCAA
>JAOUQT010005505.1:0-12424 GCA_025769995.1 Xyliphius kryptos | reverse complement strand
ACAGGACAGTCTCTGGATCTGTCCCCTCTTACCTTCAGTCCATCTTTACTAAATACACTCCGACTCGTTCACTGCCCCCTAGTGATGAACGTTGGGTGGTGATTCCAACTCACTGAGGAGCTGATTCTCTCTCCATTTCATTCAGTTCTGCCAAATGGTGGAACAACCTTCCCAACAACATCTGTAATACTGACTCACTCAACATCTTCAAAAAAACTTCTCAAAACCCACCTCTCTTCCACAGACACTCGCTCTAAGAGTCAGATGTGCAGGTTGATGATGCTGCAGTTTTTCCTAAATGGGTCACTTTATATAAAAGCGTCTGCTAATCGATTAAATTAAATGCTAATCATTTTAAATCAGTAAAGTGTAGACACTATAATATAATCTGACAAATCAAAACTGAGTTATGGCTGGAGCCTATCCCAGCACTCACTGAATAGGTTTTAGTCTAAGAGTCATTGTCCGGTCAGTGCAGTAAGTTCAGGTCCTCTGATGCAGGACTTCGCTTTGATGATTTACAGTGGTGTGAAAGTGTTTGCCCCCTTCCTCATTTCCTGTTTTTTTGTATGTTCATCACACTTAAGTGTTTTGAAACATCAAAGTAATTTAAATAGAGATCAAAAACAACACAAACACAAAAGGTCATTCATAAATGAAGGTGTTTATTATTGAGGGAGAAAACCTGCATGTCCCTGTGAGAGCGTGTTTGTCCCCGAAACTGCAACCAACTGTTTGAGAACCTGCACTGAATCTGTCACAGAGTTCTGGAGGATTTCTGACCCATTCAGCTCTGCAGGACTGTTGTAATTCAGTTCCATCAGAGGGTTTTGAAGGTCAGGACTTTGACCAGGACACTGCAAAGTCAGTTTCAGCTTGAGGTCAGGAACAGATGGTCAGACGTTCTCCTTCAGGATCTTTTGGTGGACGGCAGAATTCACAGATGCATTTATCTCAGTGAGTCTTGCAGGTCCCGATGCAGCAAAACAGCCCCAGACCATCACACTACCACCACCACCATGTTTTACTGTTGGTATGTTCTTGTTTCTTTTATGCCAGAAGTATTGGGACACACACCTTCAAAAGACTTCAACTTTTGTCTCATCGGTCCACAGAATGTTCTCCCAAAAGTCTTGGGCTTATCAAGATGAGACGAGCTTTAATGTTCTTTTTGCTCAGCAGTGCTTTTCTTCTTGGAACTCTGCCATGCAAGACAGCTTTCTGATGGTGGAGGCATGAACTCTCAGGTCTTTGTGAACTCTTGTTTGAGTCGTTGCTGCACTCTTGTGGTCATTTTGGGCGGCCGGCCGCTCCTGGGAAGGTTCCCCACTGTTCCGTGTTCTTGGCCGTTTGTGGATAATGTCCCTCACTGTGATTCGCTGAATTCCAAAGCTTTGGAAACGGCTTTAGAACTCTTTTCAGACTGATGGAACTCAATGACTCTCACTTGTTCCTGAATTTCTTTGGCATGATATGCAGCTTTTAAGGGTCCTCTGGTGGACATCACGTGGTCAGGGAGGTCCTGTTACAGAATGCTTTAACCAGGGGGGCTTTCACTTTCTCACACAGGGCCGTGAAGGTTTAGATTTTTTCTTCCTTAATAATAAACACCTTTATTTACAAATGACATTTTGTATTTACTTGTGTCGTCTTTAAATATTATTTAAATTACTTTGATGTTCTGAAACATTTAAGTGTAACAAACATGCAAAACAGGAAATGAGCAAACACTCTCACACCACTGTAAAAGCTTCCTACTGAGTACTGAATGTGAACTCACGCGTGTTGCAGGGTAAGTCTCTGACGGGGAAGCGGCTGACCGGGTTGATGCAGTCCTCCTGATGAACCTCCCATGAGTCTCTGAGCTGCTGCGGCGCCCTCCTGAGGAAGCGGTAGATCTTCGTGATTTACACATTCAGCCCGATGAGCGGCTGCTTCCAGCACAGCGCCCCACGTAGACAGCATGCAATAAATCCACAGCAACCTATAGAGAGAGGGCGGAGTCATATGTATTTAACCATTTCCAGAACATTCCAGAGGAGAGTGTAAGGGCTCCTGCCGTTAGAGCTGCTGCTGCTGCTGACTGAAATTCTCTTTAAATATGAACAGAGACAGTTCTGCTCGGAACGGACCGGACCGTCAGCGTTCCCATCCAAACCGCTTTCATCTAAATAGATTCTACTTCCATAGATGAGACTCAGATGTAGCTCCTCCCACTCACGCCTCTGTCCTTCTGACTCGCTGTGCACACATCTCTGAATGTAAACCACGTCTGGTTTGGAACGCTGCATGAATCTGAGCAACATCCAATCAGCTTCCAGAGGACAGTGCTGCGGTCCGAAACATCACATAAACCGCTCTGCTTTAAACATCACCTGTCCAATTTTGCATGTTCTTCCCAGTCTGTGCGTGTTGGGAATCACCTTGGATCAGTCAGACGTGGAAAACCTACAGATTTAATGATCATTACAATGAATTCATCTTTATCGACGTTTAAAATAATACATTCCAACTCTAATAATCTGTTTAAATAATTCAGAATAAACTCAGCTCCCGTTACATTTGCTCACGTAGCACACTTCCAGATCAGAACAACCGTTAAATAAATATAATCATTTACAGATTCAGGAAGTTTCATTGATCTCTGGATAATTAATTGTTGAATGTTGTGTAATAAAGATGCTGTAACATTAATGATGTGAAACGTGACACTAAGACCAAAACCTTAAAGGTCCACCATCCTGAGACCAGACGTTCCAACTGACCACGGTGTGTATAATGAATTACATTTCCTGTAACTCACACTGAGACTGAACATCAGACAGAAATCTGCTTCTGCGAGGTTCATACTGCCATGTGGACGGGATAGGTCCTACACTGCCTCTAACACACACTGCAGTGTGTATCCTGAGGGTCCTAAAGCAGCACCACTGCCCCACATACAGGACCAAGAGGAACACCGCGTTACATCAACCCCCCTCAAACGCTTTTTCAACATTACTGCCTTACACAACGGGTCTCAATCTCTCTCTGTGTGTGTGTGTGTGTGTGTGTGTGTGTGTGTGTACACAAAATGCCTTTAGGATCTCTTTAAAACAACTAAACATAAAATAAATTCCCATGGAGAAAATGTTCCACGATTACAGATGTTGTATGTTTACATTTTACACACACACAATTTGTATTAATATGATTATGAAGATAAAAGACACAGAATCTCTCTCCTGTATGTCACCACATTCCTTAAAATTCCTCAGATTCACACTACGGACAGAAGTATTGGGACAACTCTACATTACATCACAAGTCTAAGCTCTCTCACTTTTGTAGCTTTACCAACATCAACACTTCTGAGAAGAATGAAAAGATTAAGGCGCGTCCTAATACTTGTGTTTAGCTGACACTTTTATCCAAAGCAACTTGCAAAGATCATAACTTGGTTGAGCTCTGAACACGAGGTTGATACAGCGCCCCCTGGAGCAATAAAGGTTAAGGAGCCAGTGGAGTTGGGATTGGAACCCCCAACCTTCAGATAATAATCCAACAGCCCTGAGGCTCCTCAGACAAACAACTCACTATTAAATAAAAGAGAAACTTCAACCAGCTGATTTATGGTGCCTTGCAAAATTATTCGACCCCCTTCAGCTTTTTAACCTTTTGCCACATTTCAGGTTCAAACATTAAAATATGAAATTGTACTTTTTGTAGAGAATTAACACATGGAACCAAATTTATTGGATATTTTAAACTTTTCAGTTTTTTTTTTAATCTGGGGTGGGGTGCAGGGGGGGGTGCAATATTATTCAGCCCCCTCTCATTAATACTCTGTAGCGCCACCTTTTGTTGTGATTACAGCTGCGAGTCTCTGGGGGTCAGTCTCTATTAGTGTTGCACATCGAGAGACTGAAACTTTTGTCTGTTCTTCCTGTAAAACATCTGGCGGTCAGTGAGATTGGATTCAGGTCTGGACTCTGACCTGGTCATTCTGAAACCTGGAGCCTGTAGAATGCTGCTGTATTTGGCTCCACCCATAAGGTAAAACATCTTCCCCGTCCCTGCTGAAGAACAGCAGAACCAAACCATCAGGCTGCCACCACCATGTTTGACGGTGGGGGGGGGGGGGGGAGATGGGGTGTTCTTTTGCATTGTGACCAAAACGTTGGATCTTGGTTTCATCTGAGCAGAGCACCTTCTTCCACGTGGTTGGTGTGTCTCCCAGGCGGCTTGTGGCTTTCAACTTCAAACGTGTCTTTTTTATGGAGATTTCTGAGAAATGGCTTTCTTCTCGCCGCTCCTCCATAAAGGTCAGATGTGAGGGGGTCTTCAAGATGCTTTAAACAGAACTCTGAGCCGATCACAGAGCAGGTGGAGTCTATTGATCATCATCAGTCATTTAGATCAACACTGGATCCTTCAGAGATCCTCCCTGAACTTCTGCACTGAAATTAAAGGGGGTCGAATAATATTGCACTTATTCTAAACAAAGTTTTAAATATCTAATAAATGTGGTTCCACTTCTTGATTGTGTTCCACTTGTTGTTGATTCTTCACAAAAAATTACAATTTCAGATCTTTATGTTTGAACCTGAAAGGGGAGCAAATACTTTTGCAAAGCTCTCTGTACATCCTAAAAAAACAGCAAGCCATACAGAGCTGATCCTTAACCCTCATTACTCCAGAGGGCGCTGTATCAACCCAGCGTTCTGACCCGAGGCATGTTGGGATAAAAGTTTCTGCAAAATAAAGTATTTAACTGTAAATCTCAGTGTCCATCCTGAGTAAGCGTCGCCACGCTTTAAAAACCCCACACGGTCAGTCAACAACTCAATCACAAAGTTCCATCCAGCAGCTCACACTCACAAACACACACACACTACAACTTTATCATTCGGTCATCCACCGAGAAAATCAACCAACATCTGTAAACATAAAAAACTGGAATCAAAGATTGAGATGATGGACTGATGTGGGATTAGATTGACATTTTGTGCGTCACTGGATGTTTGTGTGAATGTATTTTTTAATTAAACAGAAATGATGACAATCTGTTGGCTGTACAGATCTGTACGTGTGGATTTAGTGTCATTATATAAGTTTGTTCATTTCACATGTATGTGAGTGTACCTGTGTGTGTGTGTGTGTGTGTGTGTGTGTGTGTGTGTGTGTGTGTGTCCTGTAGTGAGGCTGCATATAGAAATGTTCTGTAGAATTTAAAGTAATTTTAAAAAGAGGCACAAGTGCAGCGAGCACAATTCTATGCATGAGATTTTAGTGTTTATAATAAAGATGAAAGGGAATGATGGATCATGAACAGGATGTGATGTCATGAGTAACCAATAAAAATTCAGTATGTAATGAGGAGCTGAGATTTATTTAACTTGCTGATTTTTGCTCATTTTACCAAATTTAACAACACAATCCCTCACTGCACACACACACACACACACACACACACACACACACACACACACACACACACACTGATGTTGATGAGGAGCCCTAACATCATGAGCCTGCTGGACTTCACCTTCCTGTTCACACTTTGGATAAAATGACCTCCACCGCTATACACAGACTTTTGTTTTGCAAGGTATTATTATAACCTTTTTGCTAATAATAAAAAAATAATAATCAAACCTGTTATTGAAGAAGACCGTTGCAGCGACGGAGATGAAGTCAGGATTGCAGTTGCGCCGGGGTTTAAACACTGCATGTGTTCATGGGACGATCTGAAAACCAAGTGAGATGTTCTGAATCAGGAGGCCATAACACATCCCCCCCCCCCCCATCTCCAGACTTTAAAGTACATCAAACAAACATCACAAAGTAGAACTATGCCATCTGGTGGACAAACTACGTCATAACATTAAGAAATTCCGCTCTTCTCTTTAAATTCAGTCTTTATGAAACATTCCTCTGCAGTTATAAACACTGATATCTGATGTTATAGATCTGTATCTGGATAACTTTTCATCAGATTAATAATCCGACATTAATAATAAATAAGCAGACATTAATCCAGCTCACTCTAAAGCTGCTTGGACACTTCTGATCAAAATCTTAAGAGCAGTTTAAAAATTCCAAGAATTTACATTTTGCAGAGTTGGATCTTAAGAAGGTTTCAAGTCGAGACTTTTTTTCAGCTGATCTAAAGTTTAAGACCATATCCTTTAAAAAACTAACTCTGCACAGAAGATTTGGAGTCCATGTTATTTTCTGGTCAGTATTTATGCGGTCAAGACTTCCTGATGGACAAAAAGCTGACTGACTGAAGGTGGTGGGATTGTTGAGCTGCATAAGTAAGGCCTCTCACATCACTGCTGGACGCTGGAAGATGGTCTTTTTGCATTTTTAAATGATTCTGAAGATTATGGATCAAAAAAGTCGTGTTCGACCCAAAAATATTTCACCAGCGCTGAGCTGCAGGATCTGATCCGCTGTCCGTCAAGACAAGGGGACGATCCTCTACCCAAATTACCCAGTAACCATCACACACCATCTGCAGGGATGGTGCTTCAGAATCAAAAAACGTCATCAACGCCACAGAATTGCTGTTTGAACTTTGCAAGCGCGCACCAAACATTTGACACTGAAGGGAGGGAGAAAGCTGGATTCTCTGTTGAGAAGCAATGTAACCTTCATGGTCCTGATGGTCTCCAACATTTCTGGCATGACAAGCAGATCCCACCTGAGATGTTTTCCACACGGCACAGTGTGGTGGTCTTCCTAATGATTTGGGGTGCGTTTTTCTTCAATGGAATAATGGAACTTCAGGTTGTGCAGGGGCGAGGCAGTTCACAATGCCCGTCTGACAATAGACTTCTTTCAGGAGAAGAACACACACTTTTGGACCATCCTGCGTGTTCCCTTGATCTAAATCTCATTGAGAACATTTGGGGATGGAGGGCAAGGGAAGTTTACAAAAATGGACATCAGTTTCAGACAGTGGATGCCTTTCGTGAACCCAACTTCAACACTTGGAGCAACGTTCCCACTCGTCTCCTGACAACACCTGCATCAAGCACACCGAAACAAATGTTCCATCAATAAGAATGGTGGCACTTTTGATTTCTGCTTTGAGGGAGTTTTCACGTTTTTTGGGGCTATGGTCTTAAACTTTTGATCAGCTGATCTCAGTAAAATTGTTATTTTCAATAAATTCCCACCGATTTCTCTGTTTAGCAGCATTGTGAAGCTCCATTTAGACCTTTCTTAAGCTCCATCACTGCAAAATGCAAATTCCCTCAATTTATAGATGCAGCATGTTTCAAACTTTAGTGTAGCTACACTTATTGATCCACTGCAATACCTCACTGTCCGCCAGGCGGCGCCACCAAACGCGCTGTTCATCGAGGAAAACACATCATCAGTATTAAATCTTTACCTTTTCGCGCAAATGCGGTTAAATGTGTAAAACCTACAGACACATAACAAATATAAGATATAAATATAGCTGGACAGTTTGGTGGTAATTTAATATTTTATTATTTGGTATTTTCACTCCGAAATGAAAGGCCTGGCGTCACAGAACCCTCTTTAGCGTTTAATTAAAGAGCGAACTTCTCGTGTTTACTAATCAATATCAGATTTGTTGAATGTTAATAAACTCGGCTCTTTGTACTTACTGTGTTTTAACGACTTGTTTCTGAGAAAACTCCACATCTTTTGCTGAGAGACTTCCAGTCCGGACTCAAAAGACCCATAATGCATAGCAAACCATCCGCCAGGTAACCTGTTGATTAGGCGTTGGTGGGCATTGTGGGTAATGTAGTTAAAACTGTTTCTGTGTAACATTTTGTTTAAAAACATTTAAACAGAATTTAAAACATGTTGTATTGAGTGAGTCACTGTATTCTTTACTTACCTTCTGTACTGTTGGTTTTCTTCCATGTGTTGTAGCTTTATTCTTACACAGGTTCATCTTTAATTAATCAATTAAAATAAACCGATTTGGCGATTTTAGAGACCTCCAATGTGACCACTGGTATGAAATAAACACAGGGAAAACATACAAATCCACAAGACTGTGTCTGCGACTCAAACCCCACACTGATGATGATCATGATGATGATGATGATGATGATGAGTGAAATGTGTTGTCTGGACTCGTTGTACAGTTTGTGTATGAAACCAATTTTAGTGAAGTATAAACACAATGTCCAGCTAAACTAACCGTCTGATTAACAATATACAAACATGTGACGAAATGACCAACAGAGACATTTTAAATATTTAAACATTTATTAATGTTGACTAATTAACAGCCCATAAGTGACTCCAATCCCAGTCCATGAACCCACACAGGCCCAAAAAAGAATATGATTTAAAAAGATCATATATACAATAAAAAAAATTCAAAAACATTTAGCTTTAGGATTTTAATTATTTGTAGTTTTTAGGACATGGCTCTCCCTCAGGTTTACTGTCTCTGACTCTCTGTTCTGTATTTGTTTCTGATGGTTCATGTGCATAGCATCAGATGGATCTGAACCCCCTCTCCATTCCATTTTACCCACAAGCTGCAGTTAGTAACACGAGTCTGAACGTGAGGATTCGGTCCTACGCTCGCTGTGATGTCATCAACCTCACTGAGGTCTGTCCTCATCAGGTTGAGGGTCTCATCTGATTTACAGATCTTCAAAAGCAGATGCTTTGTCCTTCAGTAAATCCACACAGAGATGGCAGCTCCAGCTCCCTGTCACCGAAAAAATAATTAGTAAAATTATTAAGTAATAAATTCAGCTCATAAATACATTAATCACAATTATTAATATGATATTTCTCAACACGATATTATATAAATACATGTGAGTCAAGTAGAACAATATGCATAAAAGGAATGAATAGGTTTACCATCGGGGGGCTGATTCATGGGGGGCTTGAGGCAGTACATGTGATACCCCCGATCACAGTCATCACAGAACAGGAGCTGATCCTGAGGGGCACAGCACACAGGCCAAAATATTACAGCAACCAGCTGTCATTCTTCTGCTTTTAAACTTGTTTTTACAACAAAAACAACAAGAATACAGATGAAAAACTGAAGTTAAAACCATTTAAAATATGTTCTAACTTGTATAAATAAAATGTGAGTCATGGGCCTAGATTCAGGTGGATTATATACAATCGACTGCTGCCACCTGGTGGTAAAACTGTACAAGTACAAGCAAAAAATCCTCCATATCAGATCTGAAAAGTCCTACATCGTTCTCCGAGGTGCCGCACAGACTGCAGGATTTACACTCGATGCACTGCCACTGGTACGTCCTCACGGCCTGCATCATGTTCACAGTGAACTGAAGACACGTCGGATGTCCTGCACACACACAACCAGAGACACATCTGTATACTGGCATGTCAGAACTTTATGGACATGTTGTTGGAGAACAGCCACAGGATTGCAAAGGATGATTAGATTGGATTCAAGGTGAATCAGCTGTCCTAAATTGTCCCTGTAGTCTGTCCCCCCCCACCCCCAAGCCCGGTAGAGGGTGATGATTGTGTCAGGAAGGGCATCGTCGTAAAGCACTTGGCCAAGTGTGATATGTGACGTGATCGCTGTGGTACAGTTCAATGTATATAATAGAACTAAAAGGTTAAAGAAGAGAAGCCATGAATCCTGAACGAGCTCTCACCAGAGCGACCGCAGTCCGAACAGGAAACCAGGTCCTCAGCGTGACCCGTCTTCCTGTTAGAGCCCGAGGTTCCCAGGCAGAAGTCACAGTAGTTGTTAGGAATAATCAAACCTTCAGCTGTCCTCTGTGCTACAGAATACAGATGCACATAAAGACCGTATGAGTACAGTATGAGTACAGTATGAGTACAGTATGAGTACAGTATACGACTGCAGCACGCACGCCGTTTCTTGGTTAAAATAAACCCACATTTCTCATCGTCTGTTTTTTTTTGTGGGGATGAGGGGGGGTTCTCCACCTCTCGCTCCTCCTCTCCTTCCTCCTCAGCCAGGTGGGTGTGGGTGTAGTGGTAGCTCAGACCGGGTCGGTTCTTATAACGTTTACCACAAACTGAAACGCAGGAGAACAAAGGTCACGGAGAGAAACGTACTACATGTGTTATTAATAGACATTCGTTTTTCTAAGCAATCAGATTTAACATGTCAGACTATTCAGACAACCACAGCGGTCAGAGGTTCTGATGTGATGAGCGGCTCTGACCTCAGATCTTTGTTGCTCCAGGACATATTTAATTTCTCACTGTGATGTGATTTTATTTCAGATGTGTCAGATTTCAGACTGGGACGGGATCAGGAATTTCTCAAGAGTCTCAACAGCACCAAATGACCGATTCCTCCTGGTCTTCAGGTTCCTCTCAACAGTGTTTATAAGTTCTGGTAAATGAGTACAAAAATCCCTAAACTGCTGAAAAGCTTCATTTCTTTTCTTAGTGTCTCAGCTGAACTTAGTGGAACCTAAAATAAGAAACTCAACTCAGAAAGCAAAGAAAGGCCTGAGGAATGAGGTTTGGTTGGAGATGGAAAACTATAGAATTCTCAGATGTTAGAGTTATGAAGAGCAGCATGCAGGAGACGAAGACCTGCAGAGGCAGGATGGAGTTAGAAACAGCACAGTGAGATGAACTCCAGTGTATGAGCTCTAACAGCTGGGATAGGTCTGAATACCTGAGTCAGTACAGAGAGCAGTTCAGGTTCCCACAGCGCACACACTCCCCTCTCATACTGACAGTGTGTATGTGTGCACTGCTGGAACTGTGGAACTCAGGAATGAGTGTTATTTGTGGTTCTTACTGTCACACACGTAAGGTTTGTCCTGATCGTCCACACTCACAGCCTCCGTCTTCTTACGGCCGGAACCTCGTCCCTAAACACACAGAGCGTTCATCCGTTCATCTCTCTTGCTCTCTCTCGCTCTCTCTCTCTCTGTCACTCATCTCAGATATTCATCTCATTATTCTGACTGAAGCAGATGCAGCTGTGTGAGGAGCAACTACCTCAAAACTACCCCACAACCACCCCACAACCTCTCATGCCTCTCTCAAGAATTAATCCTGATCAACTGATCCGTTCCTGCTGAAGAGAAACACTCCCAGTACATAACACTGCCACCACCGTGCTTCACAGTGGGTGTGGTGCATCGTCAGTAATATGAGAATATCCATTCTTCTTTGACCATCGGACCATTTTCCATGTTTAAACTTTAAACATGATGTTTACACCAACTGTAAAGCATGGTGGTGGCAGCATCCAGCAGGAAGAATGAGCAGACATCCCAACATGGTCCATTTCGTGTGGGGATCTGATGGAGATCATGTGACTCACAGATTTACGCTGTGATTACAGGTACAGTATCATTATTTGGTCATGTGACTCACCCTGCCTTTGCTTTTCTGCTTCCTCTTTTGTGTTTCTACTTTAACATCCTCATCGTCATGGAAACCCTCTGTATTTTCCTCTGACTCCAGCACCCTCTGCTGACAAAAATGATGTTGACAATCATTAACTTTAATAATAATAACAACATTATAAAAAATGTCAAAACTACACAATACAAATCTGATGCTGTAGTGTGAATGCAATATGCTCACAATCCCAAGTATGCAGTTTGTGTACTCTGTTACCTCTATGTATACCTGAATCTCCAGCAGGGCCTCGTCCTCCTTGGAGCTGCAACTTCTCTTTTCAAAAGCACTGTCCCCTCTGAGCAGAGTCTCCAAAGCCACCAGGTCCGTGGGGGGGGCTTCTCTCTTAGCCACCAGCTCAGCTTCTGACAGCAGACACGCCGAGTGTTTGTGTTTAAATGTGTTTACATTCAGTGTCCATTAAATCAACTCCACCGAGCGCGCACATAAACGCACACGCTCCATTACAACATATTCCATACGTGTGTGTGTGTGTGTGTTTGCACATGTACATGTCTGTGTGTGTATATAACTTTGTGTGATTACACGGAGTGTGTGTGTGTGTGTGTGTTTGAGCTGATGTTCATTCTTGGAGACGTGTAAACTCACATACACACACTAAACCTTCATGAACCACTACCTGCTTCTACATGATGTGGTTCTGGTTCTGCAGACTGTAACGGAGAGACTGATGCAGGAAAATTCATATGGATTTATTTCAGTGTAAAGAACTGAGATCAGGACAATTTGTGATGTTAATGCGTTATAAAAATAAAGTTTAAAGAACTGTGCTACTGTATTTTCTTAAATAAGCTTTCAGATAAACTTCGAGGGGCCTTAAGGGGGAAGAAAGAAAAAGAAACAGAGAAAAAAAGGATTTTGAGAAACTTTAATGAGAGCCAGATGAGGCCTGAGACCTGAAATGACCACGAGAATCCAAAACGTAAAAACCAAAGAAATATGATGCCAAGGTGTGTGTGTGTGTGTGTGTGTGTGTGTGTGTGTGTGTGTGTGTGTGTGAGAGAGAGAGAGAGAGAGAGAGAGAGAG
>JAOUQT010005496.1:0-12424 GCA_025769995.1 Xyliphius kryptos | reverse complement strand
CACACACACACACACACACACACACACACACACACACACACACACACACACACACACACACACACACACACTTTTTTTTTTTTCTATCTATTAGGTATCTTCGATTAGCATATGCACCATACACTTCTTCATACAATCAAGTAACTACGATCAAATGCATGTATATTACATGCATACTTTGGAATAAAGATAGAGCGCTGTACAGGTTCTACAATAATGAAGAATAGGTAGGTACAATTTTAAAGATGCAGTACTTACTTCCACGGTCATAGGGATATTCTGCTTGCGAACATTGTTGTTGTGCTGATCCGTATTCAACATAATGACGGCATAGGCCAAGGCAAAGCCTGCATCGTTTGATAAGAAGGGATTTCCATTTACTTTCTGGAAATAAAAAAAAATGAAAACATTTAGTAATTCAGTAAGAACAGCAAATAACTGCAGCAGCTACTTAACTTTTTAGGTTCTACATTACTTTCAATTTAAAAAAGTATCACCTATGGTTACCATGTGAAATTCAGCCCGTAAAATTTGTTCACTGAGAACTGAGAGAGCTGACGTAAAATGAAATCAGTATCTACTCTTTATATATCTCCATTTGCTTAACTTAGATTACAAGTTAAAAAAAATAAATAAATACATTACTATGAATACTTTCCAAGTCACATGTGGTCCTTATTTAAGGAGTGCATTCTAAACATTATCACCCGTTTAGCCTTGTCGCCCACTAAAGAGACTTATGTCACATTTCCCACTGCAACATTTTCCTCTTCCCTGATTACCTGCATGACTAATGGGCATGTCCTTCATCCCTGCTGGGGTGCTTTTCCAGTCACTAATTACCCGATGATAGGGCCAGTTGGTGGTCAGGATTGCCTTAGTGTGTGGTAATGGAAGAAGTGTGTGTGTCCTAGTAATTGTATGCAAGTGTATCATGCTCTACAACCTATTTACAGTAGGCATGTGCTTGTACTGGGTGGAACTGCTTGAGCGTAACTGTATGTCCCTGCCAAGGTGAATGTGTGTGTGTGGCAGCTGACTCACATGCCAGTTGTCTGTGAAGGTTTCCAAGAGCCGCTGAATGACTGGTGCTTCACCAGGAAGGCGAAAAGCCTCCAGATACAATCGCAGGGCCTCATCTATTCGCAGCCCTTGGAAGGTGAACGTGCTAGATGGAAAAAATATGCACATATACTTACATATATTTTAACCTGTGATTGACTATCCATTATCAAAAAGCACAAATAAAATAACAGACAAAAATTATCAGTACATTTTAAAATTCTTGAAAGTCTTAAAATATTTCATTTTATTTATCATAACAATGTAGTTGCAATAAGTATCCAACAAAAACAATTGATACACTGTTAACCTAAAACAATTGAAAGTAATTAAATTCTTACTTGACAAAACTATCAAGCAATTCCATGTTGTTCCTGTCGCTGACAAATTCTCCAATCATTTTCTTGTCCAGGCGAGGATTTTCTCGCAACCACTGAGCTACCTCATTGTTGTCCATTGGGCTGCTCAGCAGCCCCTTTTCCTGTAAAAACTGGATACCTTTTTTAGGTTTTATATTGAACTGTTCTGTACCTGTGATAAGAAGCTGAAAAATAAAACAGAAGTTTTACTGCTTTTTTACAGACACTGCTCTTTGAGACTTTATATTTCTTTGATATAGGTTATTTATTAAAACCAATATAATATTTAGACCTATTTAATGTGCCACTGTTCAGTTTAAGTAAACTAAAGTTAAATTGTAAACGATTACAAAGGAGACTAAAATCATACGTAATCAGCTTGCTGCACAAATGTATAAAAGGGTTTTCTAATGTAATATTGGACTATTTTTCACAATAAATAACCAGGTCTAATATTGTGTCTCATTTATATGATTGTCACATTTGTTTGGTTTTCTTTATCCAATAATCTTTAAAGATTCTGCAAAGAACATGAAAAAAAATGGTTGTAGGTAAAAAAATTGTAGAAGTATAGAAATTGACAGAATTCATAGAATTTCAGTCTATGCACTGGTAAAGTCTTGAGAGAGATGGTTTTGTAAACTTCACCAGCTTGATTAGAATCAACAACTCTTCACAAATTTCCTTGTGCAATGATCCACAGCCAAAAATGCATAGAACCATCAGAAGTCAATGGATCCCTGACGGCTTACACTGCCATTTTATTGATTGAAGATTCCCGTCATTTTACTGTTACACTATCTGCTGATAACTGTTCACACATGCCACTCACACGTGTAATATTGTATCATTTTTCTCAATAAATACATGAACAAGGCTAATCTTTTTGTCTCACTTGTTTGACTTGGTCATCTTATGATGTTTAGCAACACTGTAATTAAATTTCATGTTTAAATAATTGAGTTATCCATGTTGTAAAACTGCATGGAATTTGTACCTTTTTTTTGTTTTTTATTGCCATTAGTTCTGGTGAGTCTGGAAGACAGCTGGAAAAACGCTGAGGATATTTAAGACTTTTCTTTTCTGCTAGAATATATAAAAAAACAACAAATTACTTCAATAGCAATTGTTAATTAAACAAAACAATGTATTATTTAAATGATTCCCAAAAAGGACCTACCAGGATCTGTTTCTTCTTGGTCTTGTCTGCCCAATCTCATCTTTTCTGCCATAAGATGCCCACTGGTGGGAAGGCAAACCGAAGTTGTCTCCAAATCCAATGTGGGCAGTCCATTTGAGCCACTGACAGTTTTACTGTTGTCTACAGATTATTCAAACAATATAAAGCAATCAGCCATAACATGATACCCACCTCCATATTTATACTTTCATTAGCCATTTGAAGTTTCACTATGCAGTTCTATAATTAAGAACCAACACTGATGTGGGGGTGATACTGTAGACCTGAATAATCTACAAACAGAAACAAAAACACTAATGTGTTCAAAAACACTGTCTTGTCTGGTTTATATCAATACCCATGGTCACCACCACCATGTCAGTGTCAATGCAATGACTGCAGAATAATTTGCCATCTTCATAATAAAGAGATAAGGACGTTAAAAAAAACTACAAAATGCACTTTCACGGTAAGAGAACCCACTCAGGCCAAATAGGGTAGAAACCCTAAGGTGGTTTAAAACATTGTGAAAGATCAGTGTAAACTAAAGAGGCAATGATGCACGGCATCTGACATTTACAACAAATAAACAAACCTGCATCCGTAGAAGTGTCGACTGAAGCCTCTCCTTCAACTGTTAATGTTTCTGATTGCTCTTGCTCAGCAGAACCATTCAGCATTTTGAGCCTGCAGTGGGCCTCTGTGCTGTCAATTACAGTCAACAGTGCCTCAAGTGAGAGAAGATGGGTCGTGTAAATTTGACCAGACACTGGAAAAGCATTCTGCAAAATAGATATAAAGTTAATTAACAGTTTTCAGAAAAGCCAATGACTTACAATCTGAATGTTCAAAACTGATAACCTTGGACAGCAGCTTGGTCAGATCTTCAAACAGATAGGAACAGTAGAAGTCACAATCATAGTTAATATATAGCTCGGTGACAAAACTAGGAATTCTCCAGAGTTGGACTACTGCCTCCAGGGCCATTTCCTTCATCTCATATGGCATCTTTGGGTTCTCTGAGGTAATTATGTCCATTAGCTTTTTCAAGTACATCTAAAAATGCAAAACAGCAAAAAAAAAAAAAACTTAAGCCAAAAGGAAAAGGATTCTAACTTCTAGCGGAGGGTTGGTTGTGCATTTACATACTTCAAGCTGAAACTTGAGATGTCCACGCATGCTCTCAAAAAGCAGAAAGCAAACTCGTATCGAAGCAGCATATAAATTAATTCGCTCTTCACTTAGCAACTGAAAGAAAATATCCATTATTGCAATAATTTGTCATCTGTGAAAACACAAATCCACACCTGAGAAAAGTCCAACCTGAATGAGGTGCCTGCAAAGCTCATCTTTGACTAGGACCAGCAGTGACTGATAGGGAGCGATGTGTGTGGCCTCAAGAGCAACACTAAGCAGCTGTAGTCCCATGTGCTTCATCACATCTGTATTGTGGCGGTCATGAGGGTTGGTGAGAGAGATGAGAAAGCGGAAAAGCTCTCTCAGACATGGAAGTCCATAAGGGATCAGAGCTGCACCTAGAAATACAGTTTTATAAGCATGGATATAGAATTCCAGGAATCAATAACCAGGCTGAAGGACAGAAACCAGGAATTCACAATAAACACTGGGACAGAACCTTCTTTTTGAGTAGACTGTGTGAAGCGCACTCCTCTGGGATTAACATAGTCCATGTCATGCAGGGATGCAGAATCAGACTGATCCAGCAGCGAGTCTCTGTCCAACACCTCTGGAATGGATTCAACTGAAGCAGATTGGGTACGTTCCACCTGCCGGTCTTCATACTGAACAAAAAAGAATACCAAAATGGTCACATTCATAAGACATGTTCCAGGTCATTTATTAAGTAAGCTTAAAGACAACTTAAAATCTGGCTTTATAACAGCATATTAATTAAGGCTTTACATATGCAGCGCCCTCCATAATTATTCATCCTCAGACCACTTGTGAGACCATTTGTTGGTGCGGTCAGACCTGGGTTCCTTCTAATGCAAGACAGTGCCAGCAGTTCCTGCAGGATGAAGGCATTGAAGCTATGGCCTGCCTGTGCACATCTGGGACATCATATCTCACGTTGTACCACAAACTGTCCAGTAGTTGGCCAATGATTTAGTCCAGGTCTGGTAGGAGAACCCTTAGCAGAACATCCACCACCTCATCAGGAGCACACCCAGGCGTTTGGAGGCCACAAACACTACTGAGCCTCATTTTGACTTGTTTTAAGGACATTATATCAAAGCTGGGTTAGCCTGTAGTGTGTTTTTCCACTTTAATTTTGTGTGTGACTCAATCCACACAAAAAATCCAGACCTCCATTGATTAATAATGATTTGAATGATAAGTCTTTATCATAAACTTTTTATCGGTTAGTAAAACCCTAATTGTGTACAAAAATGTAAACTTTTCTTTCATATTCTAGAAAGGGGGGAATTTAAGGACATGTTTACATTGCTCATTAGTTAGTTACTGTATGTCCTTATTCATAAAGTAGATCAAGGCCATATTTTATTTAAAAATATTAATAAACAACTGTGATGTGTCACATTAAACTGCCTTATGTAAAAATCTCAGTTAAAATTGTATTGTAAACAAATACAAAGACAAAAAAACCTACTACATGCTATGTTTATTCTGCATTAAACCTAAAATTAAATACAAAATACATTTGACAAATGTAGTTACTGCACAATTTATGACACAACGCAAGTTTTAACTTAAGCCATCAGTGCTTAAACGATTGCACGACTGTATTTTCAGAAGGTCACCTGAGAGTCAAGGTTCGGGTCACTGGAGGGTACTGTACTGGGACTCGTTGCAGCAGAGCAGCTCTCCAGGTCCGTCAGGTCTTCTTTAGACGTGGATTTAGAGCAACTGGACAGCCCACTGTCAGTGATGGGACTGGAGACTGAGGAGGTGACACTGTCAGAAACAGGCAGAGCTGCAGTGGTGTCATTCTGCTGCTCAATGAAAGGCACTCCACCTGTAAATTCACACAGACACTAATAATTATTCACTGTATTACTACAAATGAAATGTAAATGTTACTAGTTTTATGTTTTTGGCTAGCAATTTTTCTCCAGCAGTGCACATTAGAATTTACAGTACTGAGAATCATTCACGCAAATGCATGATCTCTGATGGCTTTGGCAATTAAAGTAACTAATGACCAGAATAAGGAAGACTAACAAAGCATGCAGAGAAAAAAAAAAAAAATTTGAAATGGTAGGGGACCCCCAAATCCACTTGTTGAATTATTCCCAAGACAACTCATGGCTGTACTAGCTCAAAAGGGTGGATCTACTTAATACTGGGCTAAGGGTATGAATATTTATGACCATTAGATTTTTCAGGGTTTTTTTTTTTTAATAAATGTGCAAAAACATACCCCCTGTGTTTGTGGTGGTGGTGGTGTGTATCACAAATGTGAGTACACCCCTCACATTTCTGCAGATATTTAAGTATATATTTTCATGGGACAACACAAATATACACACAAAATGTGAAATATATATGTTACCTGACAAGTTGTTGCTGAGAGCATTGATTTGAGACTGTTCCAGCTGTCCTGATGGGCTGCGTACCATATTATGAGAGGGACGAGGTGAACGCTTTTGTTTCTTCCACTTCGATGATTCACTTATTCCACCTGCTCTCATCTTCAACTAAAAAGAAAACTAGATGTCAACACATTTATATTAAATTTACAAACAGAAAAATTTGACAAGTCCTATCTAGGTTTAAATGTGAGTTGTTATAATAAAAATATTTAAGTTTTAAAAGACATTAGACAACGGATGTAAATATTCTTCACAATTAAAATGTAATTTTTCCATATTTTTAGTTCCAGTGTTTCATTGGTAACAGACCTTGAAATTCAGTTTTAACACACACACGCACACGCACACAGGGGTTGGACAATGAAACTGAAACACCTGTCATTTTAGTGTGAAAGGTTTCATGGCTAAATTGGAGCAGCCTGGTGGCCAAGCTTCATTAATTGCACCAGTAAGAGCAGAGTGTGAAGGTTCAATGAGCAGGGAAAGAGCACAGTTTTACTCCAAACATTTTTCTTCACCAGCATCACATAGTGATCTGGCCACTATACTGTACAAGGCATGGCTTAAAATACCTCTGACCACTGTGCAGGACTTATGTCATTGTATGAATTAATGCTGCCAAAGGATGCCCTACACCATGCTAATAAATTATTGTGGTCTAAAACCAACAGTTTCAGTTTTATTGCCCAACGTCCGTCCGTCTGTCTGTGTATATTATGATTGATATTGCAGGAATTCTGAGATACCTGACTTTTCTGTATTAGTTTTTCCTGTGTTACTGCTGTGTGTGTGTGTGCACATGCACGCACGCACGCTCCATAAACCCTGATGTTGATCGAGCGGACCGGGACTTGCAATCTCCATTTTATTTAATCCCAAAGATCATCAAATAAGGTTTAGTTAAGGACCAATGAACTTCTTCTATATCAAACTCACCCAAGCATGGCTTCACGGGCCTTGCTTTGTGTATAAAGTCAAACACTTTGGTATGTCAAATATTTCCCATCACTGAAACTAAGGGGCATTGAGAAAACCTTAAAACACTCATATCCAAATACACAAATGTACTGCTAAACATTTTCATGCATTTAATAAACGCACTCCATAATGATTAAGGAATTTTAATGAGTGAGGTCATACTCACATGGCACTGGGACAAGAGAAGTGAATATAACTTCTAAATGTAATGATTAAGTGGTGCGTCCAAAAAACATCATCTATACAGTGCATATATTTATGTGAAATCTGATACTGAGGACAAACTTCATTATAATTATTTGTTGACATTGTTAAAATCATGGCATATAAAATATCTTCTTGTCTGAAATTACCCAACTCGACAATAAGAGCGATTATTCAAATACTTAAAATGACAAACTTTTATTAGTTCATTTTTCCCCCATGCAAAGGATGTTGAGAAAAACATCCCCAAGAATCACTGAAGGTTTCAAAACCTGTAGCATCAAGGTGGTGAGATACCAAAAAATAGCCTTCCTCATTTCCTCACAAATATAAGTACCTGGAGTTTGCTTAAAGTTGCTACTGCAGAAATGCCCCAACATTCGTTATTAACGGAAAATGTGCAATGATTTCTGGATGTTGAGTGAGATCAGTATTGAGCAGTGGGATATTTGGAGGAATGATGTATGATTACACTGATACGTGACTGTAGTCTCTTCTTCTTACCTGTACTCGTTTATTTTTCCATAAGATATTGTAAGCCTCAAAAGAGAAGGGGCAGGCCCCAGGATTAGTGCAGAACATATCAAGAGCACAGAGTACGGAAGCAAAAAAGAACACACCACCATGCACACAAACGCATTGAAACTGTGGCATCATAACTAAACACAGATAGCATGCATGAATGTTCGAAAGTAAGAAAAAACAAAAATAGTAAGAAGTCACCCATCACAAACAGTCACACACACAGAATCATGCAAAAATGATCAACCCTAAACATTAGGGTTAAATATTTTCTACATTTTATTACAACTCTGAGGAAAAAAATACTTGAAATAAAATATTAACATATTATCCGTTAACTAAAAATTGTACTTGGCATGGTAAGATGATATGGTTTTTTTTTTTTTTTTTTGCACGTAGATGTTACATTTAAAGGTCTGCACACCTTGCTTGTGCTGATATTCTATATTAGTTTACACATCCTTTATTAACCATGACATGTTTTTGCAAAATCTTTACTTTCTTTTAAAATTTAACTTGTTGGAATAAGTGATACATAAGCGATAACATTTGCATGTAATCATGCAATGTAATTAATCAGTATATAATTAAAAAAAATTGCTTGATAAAAATATAAATATTCTTTGGTTAAATATGCAATTTTGTATGCATACATACAGTACACACACACACACACACACACACACACACACACACACACACACACTGTGAGGTCCAGTCATTTCTGAACCTCATTTATTCAGACATCGAGGTTCATGATGTCTGACACATTATATTAAAAATGATATGAGAATAATACGATTGCAGGAGCTCCTGAAGCCTATCCCTGCATTTATGGGCTGTATGCTGAGCCCCAGCACAAATTGCACAGTCATAGCAGGGCACTGACTCAGACAAACACATTCACACACATTCACATTAAGGAGCAAATTAGACTGCACAAGAAAAGGAGGAGTCAAGGAGAACATACAAATGTCAAACACAAATAACATTGTTACATGGAAATCAAACCAAGGTGAAGACACTGACCAGCACCCCACCAGGCTGCTGAAAAAGTGGTTCACACCATCACCATCACCACGGCAACAGGTATCACCTGTGTTTTTGCATGTTCTCTCGGCTCCCCCCCCCACTCTGACATTAGAACATATCTGATGGCCTCATGGTGGTTCATGCTGATGTGTGTCTGTGTGCTTTGAAGTTGTGTCTATATTTTGAAGTTACAGCGGCCGGCCGTTAAAGTCGTTAATGGGGTCAATTCATAATTCTTGTTCTAATGATTAAAAAAATGTTGATCCACTTTTCAGGAAACGTGTCCTTCTTATTTAGAACACATGATTTGGAGCAACAGGGGAAAGAAAAGCCCCATTTTCTATAGTGATGGAAAGAGAAGGAGGTAATTGCTGATAATTAATGGCTTAACGAGGATTGTTTAGGCTCCGTGCTGCGTCCGGATGGATGAGACAGCATCATCTCTCAGGGTAAATTACATGTTGCACAGATGTACGAGTTTAAACGCTGAAACCACAAACAGAACTCCTGATGTCTCCTGCTTTTTTTCTGTAATCACCAGGTTCTGTTCTCAACTTCTAAACACAGATGAGTAAAGAACCACAGATCCTACAGAAAGTCACAGAAAGTTTATTTCTGTACAGCTGTGCGTGAACTGAACGTGTAGAAATCCTGTACGTGGACCTCCAGTCGGCGTCGGGCCGTGCATGTGCTATGGCTTGTTTACGTTCACAAATTGCCGGGACGTCAGAAAAGATAAAGTGCTGTTTGGATCATTTCCTCGCTCGCTGCTATTCTGTCCTGGTTTATTTATCAGGAGCGGTGCGTGTGATTGATTCTGCTGTGTGAAGATTGATCTGAGAAGCAGACTGCGGGCTGAACGTCCCTCACGGCGCGAGACCTTCAGACTTAATGGGACTGCATTATTAATCAGAGGAGGTTTGATATGCAGATAAGAATTACGCTCTTCATTAAAATGCCGACACAATCCATAATTACACTCCTGAACATAGAACAAGGTCCAAACCAAAAAGTACCGACAGACCTGAGACTGGAACGTTGAACCAGTCACGTTCACCTACGTGATCTTTATAACATAGAAATTCATCGCTGACCGACTGCAGCAAACATCTCAACGATGAGAGAAGATCCGATAAAGATCCAATCTGAGGGGAAACCAGCTGAACTTACAGACCTCATCCTCACTGGAATCTGGATGAACATTCATTGATTTAAAATTGATTCCTGATTGAATGCCCACAGAACGGAACGTCAGCTGCCTTTTCAGAACGGCGACTGGACGTGTGGGCGTGGCCTTAAGTTATTGGGATTTCTACAAGGATCTATATTTGGTCGCTGTGTAATGTCCGGGTCACAGAGATGTGGGTTCTGTTTGTCAGATTGTCACAGGATGGTGAATCCAGAACATTCCTCTGTTGGCCGCTGCGAGAGCGAGAACCTGATCCTGAGAACGATATCTTTTCTCCAGTGCATTTTACAATCCTGATGTCACAGTCGCCACCGGAGCCAAAGATGGGAACCCAACACTGTCAGTTTGGAAACGGTGCCATGTGGCGCTGACGGCGCTGATTCTCTGTGCTTTGGCTGAAAAGTGTGTTTTAGCGCCGCAGGAACCATAAACTGAACGTTTATAAGTAAGGCTTCACTGAGATGGGACTTCTGCCTGAAATCTGAGATTTCATAAAATCAAATCATTTAACGGAGTTTTATTTATACACTCTTTAGTGGGAGTGGGAGTCTTTTTAATGGGATAGGCCTCAAAATGATCTAAAGTTCTCTTTTTTCTTTTTGCTCGTTCTCTAAACAGTTTGGCAGTAAAGCCATAAGACCTTTATGTTTCGCTATCATGAGGTGGCCTTACTTTTCTCTCTTTGTAATGCGCCTGAATTTTTAAGTCATTGATGTTTAGAGGTATGGAGAACATAACAAACTTCACGGTTATGATTGGATGATTCAGTTTGGGTCATGGTTCGAACATCCTGCTGCACTCAGGTGGTACACAGAGGTCCTGATGATGTAAAATCTGTCTCAGCTCAGATCTCATCACAAGCCGCATGCAGACAACAAACAACGCTTATCTTCTCTCTTTCCTCCCGCCGCTCGCTCTACGGTGTATGGATTAAACTTGTGTGCTCTCAGGAGTGTCATGTTTTTTCCCCCTTATCAGCTGTGCTCGTCCTCTGCGCAACTCTAGTTTTATAGCATTATGGGAGTTTTTCTATTTTTAAATGCAGTACATAAACACTTCATCTCTATTCCTGCAGTTTGCTTAGTCCTGCTGCGGGGAACAAAGAGTCCTGGTGTCTTATTATCATATACTTCTGTTCTGTGCATCCAGAGCCACACCAGGGTGTAGAGCACAGGGCACAGAGTACAGGGTGCAGGGCACAGGGTGATCTCCTCTCAGTGAAACATCTGAATAACACTGAACTCATGAGCTCTCCTGACAGCGTCCGGTTGCGTCTCACACTACTGCTGTTAAGTGTAATAATGGTTTTTGTGTGAAGGTGTCTCAGAAGTTTTTCTGACACGAGTCTTCAGTCCCTTGATTTTTTCTGTACGTTTCTAACTCTCTGCACGTCAATGGCTGTAATACTCAGCACTGATACTGCAGAACATCAGGTTTAGTAAGCAGGACTGCAGCGAGACAGAGAAGGTTCAGGTACTAAAGTCTGATTTAGAAAGTTTAGTTATCTGCTTTTGGTTCCTCATCGTGTAGTTCTGGTTTTACACGGATTTAAATCAGCTCTTTATTAAAAAAAAGTTAAAGGGTTCAGTCAGGACTCTCTTGTGGAATTGTTCTGTAGATCGTTAGCTTTAAATTAATAATATAATAATTGCAAATAAATGCAAATTCTTGAAAGAATATAAAAAACTGCAACAGGAAGGTGAGCTGTAATATCTGTTCTGCAGGAACTGCAGGAACACCTGAGACCTCGTCCTCCCCTGAATGAGACCCGACGCCACAGATCTGCAAATGATGACCTCAAAATGTGCCACAGGAACCCAGGTGATGTAGTTCATGCTAATTTAAACCCAAGCTGTGTGCTAACAAGATGACTGTTTAAATTACACGGCTGAACACAACGTTCTCATAAGCAGAACTCCTCCTGCAGGTTGGAACATGGTGCACGTCCTCGAAAGGCCCGAGAAGAAATCTGTAATCGTAAGTGAAACACAACAAGAGCTGATTTATCACCGAGGGGAACAAACACCCGGCTGAAGGACATTATCTCATGACTCTTAAATGCAATCGCTTTGTTAGCAATTGTTAAAATTCATCACCCCAGAGGCTCGTAATCATTAAAGCTGCAGAAAAAACAGGCTTTAGATAGAGCTCTATCCTCTGGCACCTAATTATCTGCCTTTAGATCTTAATGGACTTTTTGTGAAGATGAACAGCACAATCAGGAGCCACCCAAACATGGTTCTCTTTCAGGGACACAATTTATAAGAGGTTCACATCAGTTTGCTCATCAATGGCCTGCAGCATACATGGAAGCAGCGGGTGG
>JAOUQT010005493.1:0-12424 GCA_025769995.1 Xyliphius kryptos | reverse complement strand
CCCACCCCTGCCCCGTGACCCTCATAAAAGAATAAGCGGAAGATAATGAATAAATGAATTCCAAGCATTTACAGGATGGATATAAACCACTATATTATTATGGTATATAATGAAATCATTTTTAACATCATATTAAACTACAATCTAAACTATTTCATGTTGGAACATCGTCAGGGTCCAGATACCAGTATGAATCAATACTGATCTTTATTCAACCTGCAGGCTCATGTTGTCTTTAATTAACCGGTGGTCTCTCACTCTGGTGTCATACTGTGTATAATGTCTTTGACATTTGGTGACATTTTGTGATTGATTACTTTTCGTCACTTCCCTGGTCCCCCTTGCGAGATAAACGACACAAATGTCTTCAGCACCTGGTAATGTGTTAAAGTGTAGAAAAATGCCACAAAACTGCTTCTCCAAATTTTAAAGCCCCTGGCTTCAGGAAAGAAAATAGAAGAAATATAATTGCTGTTGTCAGTCAGAAGTGCTTTTTTAGATCAAATAGAGCAAATTCTGCAACCTGCAGATCTGAAACAAACACCTGCATCAGATTAAATCTGCTAATTAGCCTTCAGTTATAAATAGAGCTCACACTTTGGAGAGATGTTGCACAACGATTGAAATAAAGCATGGCTTCAACATGAGAGATGTCAGTTGTAACAAAGAAAAGGATTTAAAAAAGGTCTTCAAAAGGTAAGTCGTCAGATGTTGGTTGATCTCAGCCGGTTGTGTTAAAAATTAAGTACAAAACAAACAGGAAGGTTGTGAGAGAGGCCTACTTGTAGATAAGAAAACATCAAAGCATCATGATAGAACCTTGTGTTAAGTGATCTTTAGTGATAAATCTGCAGTGTGTGATGAGGGGGGTAGTTTTGTTTGGTGCCGGTCAGTTAATTTATGAAGATGACTGGCTGAAAACAGTACATTTCCCCAGTTAGTGACTATATATGGGCTGCATGTCAGGTAAAGTTCACGAGTTCATCAGTACATCAGTTTCTTTGTCATTGGTTCCTGAAGCCAGTAGGTTAAAATTTGGCGGAAATATTAAAAGATCATTTTTCAAAAGTGATGATTCCATAATTTTTGCCAGGGGTTGTAAATTCTTTATAAGTAGAAGGATAGGATACTGTCTTTTTGAATTGTATTCCCTTAAGTACTATTTTAATAATGAAAGTGCTAGCTTCATTTATAAAAATCCTACTGTGTCCCTTAAACTCTGTTATTAAGATTAGTTTACTGAATTATACCAATCCCATCTGGATATAAATGTTCCATCAAAGTCATAATTACATTAAATTGATTTTGTTGTGACCGTTTCCTGAAAGACCTTCGCCATGTCTGCAAATTGTCCACAAAATCTTAAAGGAGCTACTTCACTTCGTCTGGTTTCTCCTTTTATTACTGTCACCATTCTGTGAACTGTTACTTCCTAAAAACAGTTTCAGCTAGAAAATATTATATAAACCATCAATATAAAGTCAGTTGGGCTTTTATTGCCTTTTTAAAATAAACTAAATAAGATTTACTATTACTGTCTATCGCTGGAAATAAATGATATTTTTATACATATATGTGTCAACTATAAAATATCCACCTGTGTGTGTTTGTAACTATTTATATATAGACTGTTGCGATGAGGATTTAAGAAAGCATAGTTTACCAACACCTGCACCGGACGTTGCACCCTAAATCATGACTGACTGTGAATATTTTACACTGGATCTTAAGCAGTTTGGATTCTGTTTTGCACCTCTACTGTTTAGTAGATGATTAGGGTGTCACACTTATTTTAAAACATTCATGCCCTGCAAAATTGGGACTGATTTCTCCACAGTATTTAAATTTTTTGAATTCTTGGAAGTTTTTTATTGGAATCATGGAAATTAAACCCATTTTTAAAGTGTGTGTGCGTGTGTGCGTGTGTGCGTGTGTGTGTGTGTGTGTGTGTATAAAATAACATTAGAACATTGTATTCTCTTTAATAATGAATGAACTTACTTTTCGGGAGAAGGGCCATTTTGCTGCTGGATGTCTGATCTGAGTACCTTAGAGGATGCAAAAGGAGTCCAGATTACAGGATCTAAGGGGGGCTGAATCCGGCTTAGCAACAAAGAAGTTTGGGATGTAGCTTGGCCATCAGGGCCACACTGCCTCGCTTTGATCTCATGGACCGGGGTGGCTGGGCGCTGTGCCAGTTTATGGGCTGGTAAAAGCGAGAAAAACAGATGGACGAAAAGGAGAGTGAACATGTGAACCTACTAGAACTTAGATTTATGTAATGTTAACTAAAAAAACGGAACTATGCTTATCCAGGTAAACATGTCTCTGCTAAATGAAAGTTGTATTTTTGTTTCACAATCAGTGTTGCTTTCTAACTGGACAGGTTGATTTCACACAAGTGTGGTTGACTTGGAGTTACATTGTGTTGATTAAACGTTCCCTTTATTTTTTTGAGCAGTGTACTCATAATAATACTCATAATAATATGGATCATCATAGTCAGTACATAATATACAACATACCAATGTTTTTAACAGCCAATAGTTTTTGCAACAAGTACAACTGCAGACAAGTGTAAATGTTTTCTAAAGGCCTATTTTGCGTAGGGTCACTATTAGCACTATGAAAGCATGTGATAGAATCTCATATCATTATCTTACGCTTAATTCTCTTTTAGGGTCGTGCGAGAGGTTCCCCATGCACATCCAGGGGAAAACATTTGGGCGCTGGGCAGATTTATCCAGGACTGGGTGTCAGTCTTTCACTGGGCACTCACTCACAGTCTTTATTGTGGCAATTTAAAACGCCCAGTTCACCTTGAGTCCCTGTTTTTGGACTGTGGGAGGAAACCGGAGAACACTCACAATGGGAACATGGAAACTCTACCCAGATAGGGATTTGAACCTGGATCAGCAGAGGTAAAATGCGGTTGTGCTAACCACTACCCATGGTATACCGACAAAAAAAACGAATCTTGTGCAGTACCGCAGGTTCATTTACTGTAGGTTTAGTGTCTTTTTGAGGCTGGTTTTCAGAAGCACTGTGTTCATAACAAAACGCATTAACATTTGCTTTTTGGAGTATTACCAGTACAGCTTCAAAAGGTCAATAGCTGCACAATTTAGATACGCGCCACTTAAAGTAAACCTCATGCTGCATTGTGGAAAAGTTGCAAAAAAAATCATTTGGACTCTAAAAGTGCTGTGAATAAGAGTTGACTATTAAAATGGTAGCAAGAGAGAAAAACTGCAAGATTCAGCAAAAAAATGCACAATAAATGAAGTGTGGCAGAAATAACTGGATTTTTTGGTAAAAATGCAGACGCTGGAATAGACTTTGCTGATTAGATTGGTAACATTGCAACATTTGTTTAAAAAAAATGGGTTCATGATTTATTTTGTACATTGGGCAGAAACTTTTATTCAAATGTTGAATTGAAAGAACATGTAAAACTTCAAGAATATTATAAATTCAAGTGCTTCTGAAAGGGATGTCTTGAGTTGTGTCTTGCTGATTGTCTCTGCAATACAGAGTTAGGAAGGATCTGGTGTGAAAATCAGCATTACTGTGAAATTGAAGAACTGAGCGGCAGTCATTACAGTGACTGAGTTCAAGTGTATATTCGGAAAATAGAGTGAAGTTTGAAGGAAGTGGATCCAAAGGTTGTTCTGCAGGTCAGAGTCACTGCCTTATAGTGAGTGAATGCAGGCGACTACAGAAGAAAAAGAGTCGAGCCGGGAGAGGATGAGGGCCTGAGCTGAGTAGCTTTTGCATTTAAAAAAGATCTGATCTTGTAACAATTATTTCTTTATTATCTTTTGCTTAATCCAATATTAGGGTTGCGGTGGGGTTCCCCATGCCCATTCAGGGGAGAACGTGCCGAACACTGGGCAGATACACCCAGGACAGGGTGCCAATCTATATTACTGTACTCACGTACACACACACACACACACTGTATATGAGGCGGTTTATCATAAATCTATTGTGGAAGGAAACCGGAGAACCCTAATGAAATCCACACAGACAAGTGGAGGAGAACATGCAAACTCTAGCTAGATTGAGATTTGTAAATTATGAAACCGATTTTAGTGACAAAATATGTTTAAAAGCGCTTCTTTTATTTGTAAAATTATTATTCTTATATTTCTATTCTGTTAATGAACACAATTTGTTGTCTTAAAAGTCTCAATAATGGCCTTTTATAATTCTGTTAACCAGCCTTGTCATGCTGCTGGTTAATAAATGACCAAACTTCACGGACCTAATTGGAGGATACTTGTTATGTGGGATTACATAATGTAATCTAATCACATTCTCTTAATTTACTGAGTTAATTGTATTTTATTTGTAAAGCAGTTTAAAGTAATTTTATTATTATGAAGAAATGATTTGGTAAATATATAAACCTACATTCCAAAAAAGACTGAACTATAAAGTAAGAAACACACAACCCACCAGGATATATAAATATGTAGCTTATTTAATATTCAGTAAATAATGTGTGTGTGTGTGTGTGTGTGTGTGTGTGTGTGTGTGTCCTTACTGAGAGATGTGCATCTGCAAGGGTCATGTTTGTCAAGGTAGTGCTCCAGGGTATCCCAACCTCCACCCACTCTCACCATCACATGATTTCTTAAGATCTACACACATTGTTGCAGCAAAACAGTATGGTTTATGCTGAAGAACTGCAGTTTGTCTGACATAAAAGTAAAAAGGCACAAAGTGAGCTTTAGAGAGAACAAATCTAGACAGTGCGAAATGGCTAGAGTTTATTTACTCGAACAAATATGAGCGTGGTGGAGTCGCCGACTTTGTATTTGCCCTCTGAGATCTTCACCATGGGGAACTGAGTAGGACAAGTGCAGCGACTCATCAGGCAGTGAACCTGCACACAAGAAATATTGAAAGCACAAATGCTGAACTGTAAGTCCTTTGAAGTATGACTCCCATCCCATCAGTCTCTGCTTTCTCAGTGTGGCCTTTTAAGTCTAATTCATCATAAAACTGTTAACTGAATCCTGCAGATCAATGCCACAAATCATAACATATGTCTAAAAAAAGGTGTGCCCCCTTTCTTTGATCATCAGTCTTTGTTGAAGCAGGAATGTAAAACTGTTTCCAGAAAGAATTATCTTTCTTGAGGTTAGGACAGGGTTACGCCTTAATTCTGCTGTCATTTATATTTTTAATCATGTAAGTCCTTTTAAAGTGACAAAATGGGTTTAAAAAGTGTTTTTATTGTTTATAAATGGTTTTGATTATATTGTTTCATCCTCATTTATATTCTGGTAATGATGACTACGGTATGCTGTCTAAAAATACTACTATTAATGCCTTTTCTTATTATGGTGGCCTTGTTATGCTGCTGGTTAAAAAATGCATTACTTAATGTAATTAATATTGTAACGGGGATAAGTACAAGTGTGGATCGGAGACAGGAACGGGCTTTATTAACAGACAGTATTTTAACCACATTTAAACAAACAGCTGTTGGCCAGCATAACTTGCCAAAATTCCCACTGCTGATAGTCCATGAAAACTTGCGATGTTACAGCCTATGAAGCCTGCACATGTTCAACAGGCAGAGCTGCGTTAGGTGCATTAATTATTTTCAATGACCAACTCTGTTGGCTCCGCCTTTCCTCCCTCAGCTCCACTGCGCTACCATCGCACATATTTAACACTAAAAATGCACCAAGGCAATTTCTTCAACAGTGTAAATGAAAAAATTATTTTATCTACTTAACTAGTAAATTATTTGTGGTGTTAATGGTCCTTAATTCTGATTGGCTGGGCGTTTGTCCAGTTGTGACATTATTGACAATACAATTTACATTATACAATTTGTGAACGATTCACATTTGTATCAATGCGTGCAAAATGATTAATTAATTTTCCGATGTTTTTTTTTATAAATTGCGTTCTGTAATTTGGCCACTAAGTAGCAGTATTTAATTGTTAGAAAAACAGAAAATTTGTCAGCAACAATCAGTGTTCATTTTAAAAACCAGACTGGATCACATTGTGGAAGACCAGTTTATAAGCTATTTTGCTTTCACTTAACACTTTTATGAATAAAACTTTTTTTTTATTATACTGTGTTACTGTTTTATAAAAGCAATAATGCACTCGAGGTTGTGAATAAATCAGTAACCGTATTCTGCTTCACGTCAGGCCTACACCTCTTTCCCACGATTTATTTACAATAATGCACGCCCTTTAGTACCTTATTGCTTTAATAGACTAGGTTGGACTATAATAAGGAATATAAAAAACCACCTACATCTGTGTGCCACTGTGAGGTATTAATCAGTGCGCAAGCAAGTAGGAAGAATGAAAGAATGACATGCCACCTGAGGTATGTTTTTGGTTTGTAGGGGTCTGTGACAACCTAGGTTTTGTTTTATGCTATGAATAGGATGAACTATTTTATATTGCTTTGATGATTTCTTTTAATACATTTTTAAACCATACTTTGTCACTTGTGTTTTTCTAAACGTATTTTACCATATTTACCATCATGCCATGCATGTTGTATAAATTGTCTGTAAATAAAAAACAAACGTGTTCCTCTAATTTTCTTAATTAAAGTGCCTGCAGATCTATACACAATCTTTCACTATGCCTTCTGCTCTATTAGAAAGGTATCATTCTTAATTAACCCAATCCCGTCCAGACAAAGTTTTATTAAAGCCATTCATTTGCTGTGATTTTATTTCCTAAAAAACCAACAGCAACCAACAAACATCCATCCATTATCTTCTGCTTATTCCTCTAAAGGGGGTCACATGCCCATCCAGGGGAGAACATCTTGGGCGCAGGGCAGATGCACCCAGGACAGGGCCCCAATCCATCGCTGGGCACACACTCACTCACACATCCACAGGGCAATTTAGAGCATTCAATTTACCTGGAATCCATGTTTTTGGACTGTGGAAGGAAACTGAAGAACCCAGAGAAGACCCATGGGAACATGGGGAGAAACTCCACTCAGATTGGGAATCCAACAAGGAATAGGCTGACAGGCAAACGTGCTAACCCCTAAGCCACCGTGCCGCACAACCAACACACAGTATCTGCAAATTGCTTGATTATGACATTTTAACAGAGCCATCTTACTTAATCTGTTGGGCTGGGATTAAATAACTTTTTGTGTTACCAATGGCACAGCCAACCCCAGTTCAGTCTTTAGGGGGGAAACGGAGGATAAAATAGGACTGATTGCAAATTGGTTCCACCTGCAGAAGAGCTTATTTAAGATTCCTTTAAGCAGCCTCAGCTCTCAATCTTACTTATGACTGCTTGAGATAAAGCCAGTATGTTTTGTTAAATATTTTAAAGGTGGCTCTCTTTACTTTGTCTCGCTGATCCCTCTTTGCTGATCACTTTCTTGATTATAGTGGCATCTTTTTTTTTTTTTTACTTCTTCCCACTTTATTCCGTGCTTTTTTACGTGTAAGAGGTTTTCTTTGGCTAAAGTTCTTTTGCCTTATTTGCTGTAGTCACTTGTCCTGCTGTAAGTTTACTCTTGCAACAGTGTTGTTGCACACACATCAATTCAATTTACCCTTCAATTTACAACCCTTTAATTTACTTGTCATTTAACATGGTCTATGTATATTATGGTCATAGGGATTTGTCTCACTCTGCTGCATGTGTAACTTGCAACCTAACTCCATGGGGTCAAGCCTGCATGAACACAGTTATCACTTTAGTTTTTGGCTTCGGATCTCATCTGATTTGGTTGATTTTGTGTTTTATGTTCTAAGTGGTTTCTACAATCAGCCTCATCAGGACTGTTGTAAGACTGAGCCAGAAATGAAACCCTGCACATTGTGATTTGTGTGAGTGTATTACAGACAGTATTCAGCCATGGTGTGTTGGTAGAGCAGCATGAGCAAGCTTTTTAGTAAGAGCTTTAATGCCCCTGTGTAGTACCTTGTAAATGTCATAAAAATACATAACATGAATTTTTGCTGCATTCAGTTGAAAACTGAAAGTTTGTGATGTAACAAATGAACATGAAGATTTAGTGAATGGATGTCTGAATCCATGATACTTGCCCCCTGGAGAGGATTGTGAAACAAAACCCATTCAAAAATGTGAGATTCACAAAAGAGTGGACAAGGCTTTCAGCTGTCGGATTCCTCGTGTCAAGCCCACTCTTGAACAAGAGACAGCGTCACAAATGTCTCATCCAGGATAAAGACAAAAAGGACTGGATGGCTGCTAAGTGCTCCAAAGTTCTATTTTCTGTTGAAAGTAAATTTTGCATTTCCTTTGAAATCAAGTTTCCAGAGTCTGGAGGAAGACAGGGGAGGCACAGAATTCACGTTGCTTGAGGTCCAGTGTAAAGTTTTCACAGTCAGTGATGGTTCCAGGTCATGTTGCTCCATTGCATTTTCTGAGGTCCAAGGTCAACGCAACCATTAACCTGGAAGAGCACTTCATGCTTACTGTTGCTAACCAACTTTATGGCGATGCAGAATTCATTTTCCAACTGGACTTGGCACCTGCATACAGTGCCAAAGCTACCAGTACCTGGGTTAAGGACCATAGTATCCCTATTTATTAACTGGCCAGAAACTCGCCTGATCTAAACCCCATAGAAAATCTATGAGGTATTGTGACTAGGAAGATGCGATACGCCAGATCCAACAATTCAGAAGGCCACTTTCAGAGCAACCTCCATGCTACGCCACATTGCTGTAGTAATCCAGGCCAAAGGAGCCCCCACTAAATATTGAGTTCTGTACATCTTCATACGTTTCAGTTGGTCAACAATACTAAAAATTCTTTTTTTATTATTGTCTGGCATTGAATTTGGGAATTTCCTTACTTGTCAGTTATTGGCATGGAAATTAAAAGATATACACATTTAAATATTAGTCTGTGAGTAATAAATATAATTAGTCTGTGTTTAATAAATGAATAAATATAATATACAAGTTTCACATTTTGAATGGAATTAGTTTGTTTTTCCATGTGGATGGATGGATATTCTAATTTTATGACCAACATGTGTATATGTGAAAACACGAGGGGTGTCTGAGGTTTCAGTGAGTGCTGACATGCAAATCATCAAATGACCTAGGTATCACTTTCAGTCTTCCTGGCCCTTTCTGGCCATGATGTCTAATTACTTTTACTAAGGGATACAAATCTCACATGGATGATCTCCTACTGTGTGCAGCTTGAATGAAAGGTCGATTGTTGTCAGTAAGACAGAGAAAACCCTTAAAACAAACTCTTAACTGGTTATATGCCAATTGGAACTCATATTCACAATATATTTGGATTCTCTATTTGATACTTATATGT
The DNA here is from genome assembly GCA_025769995.1 of Xyliphius kryptos. Classification (NCBI taxonomy): domain Eukaryota; kingdom Metazoa; phylum Chordata; class Actinopteri; order Siluriformes; family Aspredinidae; genus Xyliphius; species Xyliphius kryptos. The sequence continues at coordinate 3,097 of JAOUQT010005493.1, read as the reverse complement.
GAAATTAGGTTCTCAAAACAATCACCATCTCATCCATGTTTTGAGCGTCTAGCAAGCGCTTCTGAGGTACAGGCTGCTTGGGTGGGTCCTCCTGCACCCTCATCTCCTCCTCAATCTCATGCTCCAGCTGAATGAGGACCGGTGCAGCCATGCCGAAGTAAGAGGCACGTCGAGCCACCTCGAGCAGGCAGAGCACCACATTTTTCTCATTCTTTTGCAGGACAAGGTCATCTGACTCGAACATCAAAACATCTGCGGGAGACATCAAAATGAGATTTATATTTAGAGCAAATTCGCCAGGTTTTAATGGAACACAAATTAATCTGCACATATACACTTGAAAAAACATCTTGAGCATCTATTTTGCAGTATGACTGGTGATCAGCGACACAGGACAGGGAACAATAACTAGAATCCAACATTGTTTTAGAGATTTTCCTGGTCTAGCACTCAAACAAAATACAAAAAATGACTACAACAAGTATATCTTGTACAGTACAAGTACAGACCCTTTCCAAAAATATCATTAATATCATGGAAAAGTTGTTTGATTTCCAAAATTCCATTAAATAAGTTTTAGAGGACTTCATGATTCCTTCTGCTGAGGATCTGTTTGGAGATGCAGATGGCCCCTGGGCATCAAACAAAGTTTTAGTGCCTCTGGCGACATGGGCAGGTGCCAGGTCCTGCTGGAAGATGAAATCTGTATCTCCATACAGATCCTCAGCAAAGGAATCATGAAGTCCTCTCAAACATTTTGGTAGACTTTACCTGCACCGGAAGTTCTTACTAATCATCTGCACCATGTGTTATCGATGACAGTCTTAGTGGGCAGAGTTGAAGAGTTTGGTGATTTTTTTTTTTTTTTTTTTTTTTTTTTTTTTTTTTCCAGTTTTAAAGCCCCTGACCAGATTTGATATTTAACTGGTGAATTCAGGTCCCTTTATAAATCAAAATCTCCTTTCTTTAGGTTAAAACCCTGGAGGTTAGCGAGTTTGGGAAACTTAGAAGGGTGCAGCACAAGTTTAATAATAAAATTGGCTTTTTAAACATCAGTGTAAATTGATACATTCATTATTAATCCTGTAACATGTATGCTGCTTTATTATCAACAAGCCAAAAATATTATTTCTGCATGTTTCATGCGATTTTACAACCAGGTGCATGTACATGTATTCTGGCACTGGTTTGGTTTATGACCTTTTTGTATAAAATAACATAAAAAGAATATGTGCACTTTTATGAGACCCAAACATCAGGTTATTTCCCATAAAGGCAACAAACTCAGTCAATTATTCATGGCAGATAACATCACGTAGAGAAAACATTTCTTATGAAGGTCAAGCAATCAATTTGCTGATCACATTTTTCTAAGGCATCTTGCGCATATAATGTTTTCAGTGCAGTATTTATTTCATCTGTAATTCTAAAGCTGCAACTGTGGAGATCTCACCCTGTGTCTTGACCCCACTCTTTCTACGTATAAACTTTATAGCTCCAAGTCACCAAACTTCATTCATTATTCATTCATTTATTATCTTCCGCTTAATCCTCTACTAGGGTCACTGGGGAGTTCCCCATGCCCATCCAGGGGGAAACATTTCACGTGCTGGGCACACTTATTACTCACACAAACACACACTATATAGGGCAATTTAGAGCATTCAGTTTACCTTGAATCCATGTTTTTGGACTTTGGGAGGAAACCGAAGAACCTGGAGGAAATCCATGCAGACACAGGGAGAACATGGAAACTCCACCCTGTTTGGGATTCGAACCAGGAATCCCCAATGCTGATATGCGAACATGCTAACCACTAAGCTACCATCTTGCTCTCACCTGCCAACTTCATGTTGATTCATCCAGTAATAATTAATATCTATGAAACTGTGCAATCACCATCAGAATACTTCAGTAATAAAGATGCTGCATCACAATAATCTTTAAAGACATAAATTGTGGATTTCAATTGTCCTCATTATGTTCTAATAAATCTTAATGGAAATGTTTGTGTTAAATTTGGATCTACATCTAACTAAAATGTTTTTTCCCTTTTTGTGTGAATGATCAGTTGTAAAATATTTTATGTTTCAGAAATAATCTTCATTCAAAGCATATGGTGCCTTTTGAAGTCTCAATCCTCTTCAGCTCTCTTTTTCTCTCTCTCTTCATCCCACTCATACAGTCTTCACTCATTATTTATTATAGAGCTGGATCTTTGCTTGAGATGTTATCTGGTTTTGCTAAAGCAGGACACACACGCTACTTCATTAGCTTATCCTAAATAATTACAATATGGTGGCTTGTTCTGTCAAAAGCTGTGTTCCCTTAAGAATATCTTCTCATATCAAATAGATGAAAAAGTTTTGCATTAAATTCATAGTAGTTAGCATATCTGCCTGTCAGCGCTGGGGATCCAGGTTCGAATCCGATCTGGGTGGAGTTTCCATGTTCTTCCCGTGTCGGTGTGGGTTTCTGTGTTCCTCCTACAGTCCAAAAAATGGATTTAACATGACTTCGCTGCCTTAAAATAGCCCATATAGTGTGTGAGTGTGTGTTTGTGTTTGTGTACCCAGTAATAAATAGATCAGCACCCAGTCCTGGGTGTATCTGCCAAGCGCATGAAACATTCTCCCCTGGATGGGCAAATCCCCTTCCTCCAATGTGACCCTAGTATAGTAAAATATAATCAGCTAAAATGAAATGCTGCCACAATGCGAATTATTATTCATTAATTTAACTTTGCCATATTATTTCAGAACTGATAAAAACAGGCCAGTTAAAATAATTGTAATATATGATTTGGCCAGGCTTAGTGCTTAGCACATTTGCGTCTCAGCACTGTGGGTTCCTGGTTCGAATCCCGATCTGGATGGAGTTTCCATGTTCTCCCCGTGTCCGCGTGGGTTTTCTCCGGGTTCTGTTCCCTCTCACAGTCCAAAAACATGGATTCCAGGTCAATTGAATGCTCTAAATTGCCTTGTATAGTGTGTGGATGTGTGATTGTGTTTTCAGCGATAGATTGGCGCCCTGTCCTGGGTGTATCTGCCCAGTGCCCGAGATGTTCTCCCCTGGATGGGCATGGGGAACCCCACCG